>CABHPP010102152.1:44037-69479 GCA_902168425.1 Peromyscus attwateri
AGTACCCCTTTCCATCCACAGCCTCGCTAGCCTTTGTTGTTTTCTGTTTTTGCGTTCCTATCATCTGCCATGGGAATAATTTGACTTCGTGGTTTCTTCCTTTCCTATTTATATCCCTTTAATTTATTATTCTTATTTCTGTAAGAATTCAAGCACTGCATTAAATAAGTGTGGATGCCATTCTTGTTACAGGGTTTTGAGGAACTGCTTTCTGTTCTTCCTCATTTCTTATAATGATGGTGCCTTAGTTGGGGTTTCTATTGTGTGAAGAGACACCATGACCACGGTAACTCTTATAAAGGAAAAACATTTCACTGGGGTGGCTCACATTTCCAGAGGTTTGGTCCATTATCATCTTGGGGTGACACGGTGGCCTGCAGGCAGGCATGGTGCTGGAGAAGGAGCTGAGAGTCCTACGTTTTTGACCCGCAGGCAGCAGGAAGTGGTCTGAAACACTAAGTGTGGCTTGAGCATATATGAGTCCTCAAAGCCTGCCTCCACAGTGACACACTTCCTCTAACAAAGCCACACCTCCTCATAGTGCCACTCCCTATGGGGGCCATTTTCTTTCAAACCGCCACAGATGGCTATTGGTTTGTCATGTATAACCTTTATGATAATTTTGTTTTGTTTTGTTTTGTTTTGTTTTTTGAGACAGGGTTTCTCTGTGTAGCTTTGCACCTTTCCTGGAACTCACTCTGTAGACCAGGCTGGCCTCGAACTCATAAAGATCTGCCTGGCTCTGCCTCCCGAGTGCTGGGATTAAAGGCATGGGCCACCACCGCCCAGCCCTTTATGATAATTCTGTTTCCAGTTAGTCCAGGCTTTTTCACGAAGGCATGGAGATGATTGTGTGATGATGCTTTGTCCTCAATTCCATTTCGGCTTACTGTTTCCAGCTTCCCACTCTGAACCACTCTTGCACTCCTGGAATGAAACAACTTGATGGCGCCCGAGCTTTTAAATGTGTTGGGTTTAGCTGAGACCCGGCCAGTCCAGGGTAGGCTGTCAGCATCCCTGCTCTGTTCACTTTAGAAGCTTCCCTTCTTTGCATATCAGGAGCTGCTGCTGGCCCCAAGGAGAGAGGTGCAGCCTGTGGGCTGGGCAGGTTCCCACTGTCTCCAGAGACACCCCAGTTTGTGCATCCAGGGGTAGCAAACGTCTGAGTTCAGACTGTCCCCTAAGTGTTCCAGAGAGTAGGAGGGCAAAGAGCATTGAGCTCTGTGCTAGAGAGGCGAGGACTGAGGGCACCAGGCACTCTGCCTGCAAGTCTGACCCATTTCAGGCCTGGTCTACCAGTAAAGCACCCAGCAGGAGGGGCAGCCTGGGAAAATCAAGCAATACACTCCCCGGACCTGGGCTCCAAGCTCTCATCCCACCAGACAGAGACTCACACAGGGCAGGGAACAGCTCAGGAAGCCGAGCAATCTGCCTCCCAGGGCCACTGGCCACCACATCCTCCACACCCAAGCTCCCTGCTGCTCTGCTTCCCAGCAGGTGTGGTTTGAACCAGAGTGGTCCCCATAGGCTAATGTATTTGAATGTTTGGTTCTTAAATTGGTGAACTGTTTAAGAAGGATTAGGAGGCGTGGCAGTGTTGGAGGAGGCTTTGAGCTTTCAGAAGCCCATACCACCTCCCTCTCTCTCCCCCTTTCTTCTGCAAATTAGGATATAGCTCTCAGCTACTGCTCCAGAGCCATGCCTGTCTGCCTCCCACCATGCTCCCCACCATGATGATCATGGACTAACCCTCTGGAACTGTAAGCAAGCCCCCAGTTAAACACTTTCTCTTCTATTCGCTGCTTTGGTCATGGTGTCTCTTCACAGCAATAGAAGAGTGACTAAGACAGTAGGCCTCTGTCCAACCCTCTTTCTCTCCAAGGCCACTTTGCATGTCTGTCTCCTGTTCAGACACTGTGCCAGGACATCATCAGGCTTGATAACCCATGATTGTTCTGTTTCTAGGTCACCCGAGTAGTAGCTCAGTCACACAAAGACCTTCTCATGATACTGTCTTGCATTGTGGGATACTGGGGGAGATTCGGCATATTCTTATCCAGTGCTGGCCTGCCACACCCGAGAAGGTGCTGTCAGAAGAGATTCTCACTCAAGATTTAAGGCTTTTGAGAAGTGTGGGTTTCTCATGTGGCCAGAACTGCCAGTCTATTGTCAGCAGGGCTACCTGGCTTACCGTGTGGTTATGGCTTTGGCATTGTGGGCTTTCCCCTACTTTACTCCGAATCACTTTCTGTTTCTTCGTGCCTCTTAGCTTAGCTGAGGTGGTGGTCTGAGCGAGATGTTCCCTGTCGTCTCAGACATCTGAACACCTGGTGTCTCCCCCCAGCCCTCACCCTCCTGGTTGATGGTGCTCTCTGGAAGGTTTGGGAGGTGTAGTCTTGTTAGAGGAAATATGTCCCTGGAGGTGGGTTGTGAGAGTTTAAAGTCGCCTGCTGTTCCCAATGTGATCTCTGCTTTCTGCTTGTAAGTCCAACGTGAGCTCTTAGCTGCTGCTCCAGCTGCCTTTCCTGCTGCCTCTGCTCCACTATCTGGGACTCTGGAACCATAAGCCAAGGACGACCCCCTTCTCTAAGTTGCCTTGGCTGTGGGGTTTTCATCACAGCAACCACAAAGTAACTAATACCGCTGTCTCATGACTCCTTTGACTCTTGGTGCTTTTTTTTCCCTTCTCTCCTTTGTTACCACACCTCTTCTTGTTCATGAAGCTACCCAGAGGAGGGAGGTTTCTAATGTAACACCTCACCCTCGTGGCTCTCTCCAGAATTCCAAAGCCGTTGCTTTCCTGTCTGCCTGCTGCATAAGTGAGTGTCTCCCCAACCGTGCACAAAACACTCTCACTAGGACTTTTAGTTCTTAAGGGTTCTATCCCAGCCAGGCATATGAAAACCAACCCTCTCAGACTGAAGGAGGCAGGAGCTGAGAACTGTGCCTCCCCCGCACTCACGTGACAGCAGTGGTGAACAAAGAGGGACAGGAGTGTTGGTGGCTAAGGTTGGACAGCAGCGGCAACAGAGCATCAATGTCACGGAGTCACCCTGTCTTCTCCCAGACCCTAGGGCTTGAGTGGAGAGGCGTCAAATACCACCCAAGGTTACCTACCTCCCTTCAGGGAAAGTCCTTGGGGACTCTACTCAGTTCTTCCACTGTGAGACCGAGGCCAGTGGAGAGGAGGAAGTGAGAAGGGAACATGGGAGAGGCAGGGTGGTGGCTCAAATGAAGGCAGAAGTGGGAAGTTGAGGCAAGGCTGGGTCTGCCATGCCCACCCAGCAGAGGGGAGAGAAAACCACAGCACACACAGCGTGTCTGGAGACAGGTGGAATTTAAGGCTGAGGGGCTGAACCAGGCCAGCAGGGCCCCAGGCCTCAGTGGAAGCTGACCCAGCCACTGGGCTCCCAGGTGTATGCCTGCTGGGCACCATCAGCATGTGTGGGACACCATCAGGCACACGCAGGTGCCCACACCACCAGCTCAGAGCGGTAGTGTCTCCTCTCTGAGGGCACCCGCCTAGTGTGCTGAGCGCTCCTATTTGATGTGGTGACCTTCAGGTGTGGGTGTGACATTGAGGGGCTTGGGGAGCAAGCTGGGCACAGGGGCCTCAGGATGTCCTTGCTCAGCCTGCACACAGGACAGGGGGCAGAGTGAAGATAGCCAGTGCAGGATCTTCAGGACCCCGACATCCACACAACTCTCCTGAGTGACCGGGAAGCTTTTCCTCGAAACAGACACAGCACTGGGAACCTTTTGCACCATGGCCTGCCACAAAGCACATACTGCTAACCTATGGCTCCCAATTTTCTGTTGTGAGCTTTCTGAGCATGCCATAGACCCCCTTCACCTGGCCGGATGGGAGTCGCTCCACTTCATGTCATCATCAGGATGGGGAACGGTGCGTGAAGATCATTTGAGAGGGAGACTACATTCATATAATTATACTGTGACAGTACAATACAGTGCAGAGGTTGCTCCATCTTGTATTCTGGCTGAGGCCGTTCAGGTTTAACTCAAATTTGATCTCTTTGATGGAGACTCTTATGGAAAAACATCCAACTCTATTCTAGGAACCCAAGGTCAGAATGTTCTGGCTAACTTAGCTTCTGTTAAATTGCCCACTGATGCAAACCTCCCCCTCCAGATGCCAAGTAAGATGCCAGAACATGGTTTCTGCCTTCAAAAACCCTGTGCTCTGGACACTCAGTACTACATTTGGGTCCTGAATGCCTGAGTGTAGTCCCAGCCAGCTGGAATAAAGACTTTCAGTCTGAGTAGAGGCTGTATCCAGCCTGTGTCTGGCAGGTTCCCCTTAACAATATCACTAATATAGCTCAATTCTATTATTTATTATTGTCTTAGTTGGGGCTTCTATTGGTCTGATAAATGCCATGACCAAAAGCAAAGTGGGGAGGAAAGGGTTTATTTCATCTTACGGCTCATAGTCATCAGAAAAGCCAGGGCAGGAACTCAATGCAGGAACCCAGAGGCAGGAACCAATGCAGAGGCCATAGGGGAGTACTGCTTACTGACTTGCTCTTTATGACTTGCTTAGCTTACTTTCTTATAGAACCCAGGACCACCAGCCCAAGGGTGACATCACCCACAGTGAGCTGGCTTCTCCCTCATCAATCATCAAGCAAGAAAAATGTACTACGGGCTTGCTTATAGGCCAGTCTGGTGGGGGCATTTCCTCAATTGACGTTCCCTCTTCCAAAGTGGCTCCAGCTCATGTCAGGTTGACATAAAACCAGCCAGCACAGTTGCTATTCATCTCACTGTGCCTAATCTTAAACTGTATTCTCAGCATGGATGTACAGAAAATATACAGCATAGTGTACAGCTGGTCTGAGACCACCCATGGTTCTAGGTATCCACTGCTGGTCTTGACTGTGTCAGTGGTGATGGGTCATTCCTTAAACGTGTCAGAGTACTATTTGTGCATTAGTTTATAATGTACATAATTTTTCATACTTCTTGAGGTACTGAAGGAGGGTTGAAGCCAGGACCTTGCATTTGTTAAGCCTTACCACGCATCCTTTATGGCCACCCTTTCTTCCAGGTTTTCAAGATCATCCAGTTAATTTTAAACTACCTAAAGGGATCATCTAATCTTTAAGTTTTGTTGTCGTTTCAAAGAGTACCCACAGCTATCTGGGGGCGGAGGTACTAAAATGCCAATCACACAGCTGTGACCATGGCTTTTCTTTGCATTTAGATCTTCAATGGGACTCCACAGGAGTTGGTTTCCAGACTCGCACACCGCAATTTCTCTTTCCCCCCAAACCAGGAGATGTTTGCTCCTATGTTTTGATACAGTTCACTGGCTGGAGTTGATTGGAAACACAATTGGATTGCTGCTTTGGGGGATTTATCACACCCTGGAACATTCTTAGTTTGACAGGTGGAGCTATAACTTATTTTCTGGGGGAAATGTGGCGAGAGCATTTTCCATGCCAGCCCACAGAGAAAAGGAAGCACTTGTGTGCAGACTGGTCGAGAGAGGCAGAATAATGCAGGTGGTCCCTGCCTCTGGTTCTACCTCAAATCAGTGCACTTCTGTGAAATGACCTCGTGATAGGTTAGCTCCTGCACAAGCTACTGCCAGTCAGCTGCTGGGACAGACAGACAGACATGTCAAATGGACATGATACAAACATCTAACCTTTTGTGTAGCCCGCAACACTATTTTTAAGTTCCTGTCACTACCTTAGAACCCCAACTCTCTCACTTCCCCTTCCCCCTCTCTCCCTGGATGTCACTCATTCCTGACCCTTTTCCTGCTAGGCTGCTTCTGCCCCTCTGCTGACCTTCCTGTAGGGTTTTACAACAGCTTCCATTGTTTCTAGCTTGTGTATGGGGGTGTCTGTTTTAACCCAATTCCCTCCTAACTCTTAAAACAGACGCCCATCTACATTGTCTTCTTCACCAACACTATCCTCAAATCCACGCAGTCTGACTCTCTCCCCCAACACGGTCCTGAGACTGGCCTGGTCAAGCACTGGATGGTCCACCTGCTCTCCACTCTGAAGCACCATTCACCTCGCAGCCTCTGTACACACTAGCGAGGCTGCAACCCAGTGGCTTTGCCTGTCACCAAAGTGTCTTGCTTCAGGAAGTTGCCATCTTCCATGCAGACGATGGTCATACTCCTGTTAGAGTTTTAGTTTGAAAATAAAGCCATTCATAAAAATAGGGCGAAAAACATAATAAGGGCCCATATGCCTTACATACCCCCTCAATAATAAATCAACCCCAAGTCAGCTTTATCACCAGATCTTTATCGCCACGCTCCCCTCTTTCCTAGGATCACTTTAAATATGTTTTCATCTGCAAAAATTTCAGTGTGCATTTCTGTCTGACAAGGATCCCACTTTGAAACAAAGACTCTGCCAGGTGTAGTGCTCACATCTATAATTCCAGCACTGGTGACACTGAGGCAGGAGGATGAGGAGTTCAAGGCCAGGCTGGCTACAAAGCAAGACTTTGTCTCAAAAATCAAAGTCAAACACCAAAGGAAACAAAACCACATCACTAGCACATCAAAAGCGCAAGTAGATAGATACTAACAGCTATCATGTTACTGCTGTGCTTATTCAACTTTGTATTCGAGTTTCTTTGTAACTTTGTCTAACAAGAATCTACACAGTTGGATTTGGAATAACTTTCTTAGCTACTACAGATGTTTCTCTGCCTCCATGCTTTAGATGCACTGGTGGGGTTGATGGTTATAATTCAAGCTTTTCTTCTTCTTTTTTTGTAAGACTAATTCTGGGGAGACGTTGTAAACCCGAGGTTTGTCCTTTCTGGTGGCAGCTTCCAGTGTCTATAGGTGAGCCTTACAGATTTGTGTTTTAGCCTCTGCAGTGAGTATGTGCTTACTGAAAGCTGTGGAATGCTGTGTCTATGGCCATGAGATGGTGGCCAGAAAAACCACTCCAGAGCAGGCCGATGAGCTAGAGCAGATCACAGCACAGTTTCCCCCACGTCCTCTGAGAAAAAACCGGTAGCAGAATGGTGTTCAAAGAGGTAAGCCTTTGTGTGTCTGTTGAGAAAGCAATGTCACTTTGGAAAACATCTCTTAGGAAAGTGACAGCCGGGGCCGAGAACACCTGTATCTCAGGATCTTAGCTAAACAGAGGCGAGCCCTCTGCTGAAACCACTTCCTGGTGGAACAACCACCAGTTACATCTCATCTGTTCTCTGCACCCAGCATCGTTTCTGTAGATGAGGGAACTAAGTTTCAGACAGGTGAAATCAATCTCTTGCCCAAAGACACACAGCTGCTACCCTGAAGAGCTCAAGGATTAGATCAGTGGTTCTCAACCCGTGGGTCATGAACCCTTGGCTCATATCAGATCTCCTGCATATCAGATATTTACGTTATCAGTGGCAAAATTACAGTTATGAAGTAGCAATGAAATAACTGTATGGTTGGGGTCACCACAATGTGAGGAACTGTATTAAAGGGTCGCAGCATTGAGAAGGTTTGGAACCACTGGATTAGATAAGGGTCTTCAGGCTCCATCATAACCTCCTTCACACTACATGGCAGGCCCTGTTCACTGTGGAGATCAGAAAAGCCACCTGCAAACAGAGGTGACTTTGAGCAAAGAGCACACCCCACATAAAAACAGAATGTTTTCTAGGTTGTGCAATGACCCAAGGGCCCCTCAATCGTATACATTTGATGTTAAATAGTGGAAACTGAGTAGGCTGCAGACTTGCCACGGTGAAAAACCCTGGTGTCACAGTCTGCCAGCAGCCCTTGGCAGGGGCCAGCCCTGGCTGTTTAGTGGACTCCCTCCCTCCCTCGGTAGCCAGCCAGACTCTGCACCTGCCAGCTCCCACCACACGCAGACTGACGGTTGCCACACTGGAAACTTGAAGGCTCTGCTGTCCTCACAAAGTAGGGAGTGCTAATTTAGGACCCTGGCTGGGCCGCTGGAAAACCAGCAAGGGTCATCTTGATGGCTTCCGAGGCCTTCCAGACTCTGCTGCCAGAGGCTTCCCAAATAGCTGAGTTAGCTTGGCTGCTCCAAGGCACTTCAGTCCTTTACGATTCCAGGAGCACCCTCCTATTTGAACCAGGCCATTGCATGACCCGAGTACACGAGAGGTGAAGGAGAGGATACAGAACATGCAGCGCATGCTAACCACCAAAACCTGAACAAACAATCCAGAGGTGGAGAAGGCCTAGAGGACTAAACCAGAGTCACAACGTGCAGCGAGAGTCACTCTCCCCCACTGTCCTCAGCTGTAAACTTTGACAGACCCGAATGGCAGACTGTAAACACCTCCATATTTGTTCTGTATAGGTGGCACGGGGAAGTCTTTAGAGCATGTGTCTGGCAGGGATGCATGTGAAACAGCATTGGCTCTGCTGAGAAGCTTCTAGACTTCCCAGGTATCAGGTGCTTCCAGAGCATGAGGCTTGCATATCAGTGTGCATAGTGCCCAGAGTGCATGCTGGGAGTTGCACACTGGTGCACTTACTTAATACAGGTCACCCACATGACCTGCACACGCTGTTCTTCTCCATTGACCTTTAGCTAGAAGTGTCTGTCACTTCAGTGTGCGGTGAAATGACTGTTGTTACCTCAACAGAAGTATTCCATATACACCATAGTTTCTCCTATCACTTCTGTGTGCACAAACTCTAGTACTTTCGGAAGAGAAGAAATGACCTTATATGATTTTTCTTTACTGCAGAGTGGCATTAATCACAAAGAATAATCCTTGTCACTAAAAGAAAAATTCTGGACTCAATTATTGCACAATCTAAAACGAGACAGTGAAATTGAAGAAGAACTAGGTGGCATTTTTCTTGGCTGGAAATAAATCCACAGTTATGGTTGATAAGAACTAAAGGGAGAGCAGGCCTTCCAGTATTGCTTTCCCTGGCATTTTCTGAAAGCTTGGGTTAGTTTTTAAATCACTCCAAGCCTTGATTTCCTCCCCAGGGAAAGCCAGGGGTCAGCTAGGGAATCTTGTCTTAAATACAGCTTTCTTAGGCTAGCCTTCCTGGGGCAGCTCTGAACTAGAGCTCCCCCTCCTAGGCTGCCTTTCATTATCACAGAACCGCAGGGCTGTTGGATTGTGAAAGGCTCTTACAGGGGGGCTTAGCTGTGACTTCACGCTGCGTGATACATAGCCACCCTGGACACAAGTGGGACAGCGGCGTGGATGCTGGATGTGATGCTTGCCCTCACGGCTTCACAGTGAAAATAAGAATGTTCACTCCAGGTAGAACTAAGTCATTTCAGCCTCCGAGAAGGCAAAGACAAGAGTTCACAGAACACCCTATGCACACCTCCTTGGCAAACATAACTCCTGAAGGTTTCATGGAGAAAGGGAAGCTGGGGACGATAATACGTCTTAGTGCAAATGCTTTTCAGTGTGTCCTCGGCAGATTCGATGGGACAAAACCCCCACAGAAGCCTTCACCTTGGAGACAGTTCCTAAAAGCCAATTGCTGACTGTCTGATTGATTTGTAGAGTGTACCAGCTACTGACCCTCACAAGGCAATGGGGAAGTTTCTCTTGGGCAGCTAGGAGGGCTAATAAGAAGAAAACCTGCCAAGACAAGTCATCTGGCAGAACTTGTTGAAACTCTATTTCTAGAACTTGGAATGCATATGAACCTGGATGGCACCAGGGAGTCGCCCTGGCTGGTTTTTAGTGCCCTTGGAGCAACCGTTTGCAATCTTTGACCTCACATGACTCGGGCAGGTGCACATTCCAGCGTATACCAAATAGTTTCACTGCACATGTGGAGAGTTAGCTTCACCTCCACCTCACCCTCGCTCCATGGCCAAGACTTCTCACACTGGCATATGGGGAAAAAAAAAGAAAAATAAACAAAAGCAGAATACGTTCAAGGTCCTTGTCAATCTGGAGGTGTGAATGGCTCATGAGTTGGAGTGAAAGGAACAGTAGCATATTTTCAGCTGATGTTCAAGATATTTTACTTTAAATTTACTTTTACTTTACGTGTCTAGGTGTTTTGTCTGCATGTATATCTGTGCACATGTGTGCAGTGTCTGAGGAGGCCAGAAGAGGGCGTCAGGTCCATTGGAACTGGAGTTACAGATGCTTGGGAGCTACCATGTGCGTGCTGGGATTTGAACTTGGATTCTCTGGAAGAGCAGCAAATGCTCTTAACCACTGAGCCATCTTTCCAGCTCCTTGAGACACAATTTTAATATATCTGCATGCAGCCTTCACTCTCGTTCATTCTTTTTCCACAGTCTACACACGTGGCTGGTTCTCTACTAGGTACCATTCACTGCCTGACAGCAAGTCCTGTCTGTAGGCTGGTGTTCTCCTGAGAGCTTTGAAGAAGTCGCACATAGGAGATAACAGGAAACTACACGGTACTTCCTCTTACTAACTCTTTGAGAGGGGATCAACACGTCTTATCTCTAGAGAAGACATGTTGACTGAACCAGACAAATGCCCAGAGCAGAAAATTTGAAAATTTTATGACATCAATGTAAAGTGAGGGTTTTTAAGTTCTATTAATGAGCACACAGCAGGAACATAGCCACAACCATCTAACTGAAGTAACTTATAGTCTATCTTTAAATATGTGTGTGTGCATGAGTGTATACGCATGCAGGTGTCCTTGGAAGTCAAAAGAGGCATGGGCTCCCCTGGAGCTGGAGTTACAGGTGGTTATGAACCAGCAGCATGATATATCAGTGCTGGGGACTAAACTTGAGTCCTCTGCAAGAATAGTAAGTTCTCTCAACCCCCAAGTCATCTCTCCAGCCCCTACATATTCTAACTGCATAAACTCCCTCTGAATTCTTTAGAATCTACACTGGGATTGAAGGTGACTGTTGTTTCCTTTCACTTACTACTTTCTCCATGAAAATTAGTCTATAGTATCAACAGGTAAAACAAATGCAAATTCTGACAGTCAGGGATTCTGTATATAGGAATAGGTCTACAGAGGAAAGGAATAGCTGCTTCCCATTTATCCCTGATTTCAAAAGGAGCTGACACAGGGGCAGAAGAAACTTCTGTTTCTGAGAGATGAGAGTTGGCAAATTCAAGACCTGACCTTCTTAGGGGTCTTTCTCCCTAAGGCCTTAAACTAGACAGTGGTAATGGGCAAAGATACCAACCTTCAGGTGCATGCAGGCGACAGTCTGGTTGTTCTTTCTTCCCTCCCTTCTGGCCCCACTCCCTCCTTCCATCCCTTCCTCCTTCCCTCCTCCTCCTTTCCTTCCTTCCCCTCTTCACTCCTTCTCACCTCCCTGTTTCTTGGAGATAAAAGTCTTTCTACAGTAAGAATCAGCAGACGCAAAGCTGAGTACACCCGGTGAATATTTCACTTGGAAAACACATCGTGAGGAGTACAGCCCTCGCCCTCCGAATTATGATGACGAAGTCTGGTTTCACTCACATACGTGTTTCAGGTTTGTTTCCTGCCCTTTGTATAGAGAGCAAGTGAGGGCTGAGAGCAGCCACTGGGGGAAGCCAGCTAGCCTTTGGGAGTTGCTGTCCAGTGGTGATGCCTTCTCTACCTGCAGAAGAGTGTGCAATAGGCACTCTTCCTCTCTCCATCCCCACCGAGTCTTCACACCAAGCCTGCTGGCATGCAAGGATGGCCAGCTCACTGGCTTCCCCTCTCTTCTCTTGCCTCTCTTCAATCCATTCTCCATCCGTCATCTATGGAGGAGTCAAGCAAACAGCGATGTGCTCAGCATGATTTGTGAACTTTTGAACAGGACCACAGAGGTTCTTAGACAGATGAAGCTGATTATTTCCAGATTATCTCCCAGTCAGATCGGTGAGTAGGCACGCGGGTATATAACACATGTCTCCTCTAGGTGAAAAGCTGACGTTAATTTGCTTTGTTCTTCGGAGAAAAACATTTTTCAAATCACGTTGAAGACTATCCCAACAATGGCTTATGCTAATCAGAAGAGCACTTGGGTGTCCTTGGGTGAAGAGGAGCTTGGGCCACCATTCTCAACCATCCTGGAATTATTGTCCTCCCCCAAGTCTCATTTCAAAGGCTCTAAACATTTCTATCCTCCTAGATTTCCTGCCCTTTCCAAACTTTAACTCTTATTTTTCTGTCTTTCTGATCCCTAAAGTAGCTTTGAGAATGTTTTCATATGTGTTTGTGTGTATGTGTGCACATGCATGTGTTGTGTGTGGTATATATTCATATATATTCATCACTTGTGAAAATTTAATGCTATTCTACATAAACTTTATTTTTCCATGTAATTCTATCAAAGGCTCCTTTCCCATGTGAACAGGGTGTCCCTTTTGAAGTCTTAGAAGGTCTCCTCAGTTAAGATGTCCCGAAGCTGAAGGCCAAAGATTTCACTTTAATTCCAAGATATGCCTTACCTTGTTTCTGTTTGTTGAGACAATTGTGCCATCTGCTTAACATATGCCAAGTGACCCAGAGAAAGATGACATCAGTTTAAACTCCAGCTCACCCTTGCTGCCAGTGGGGGCACACTCTGGATCTAGGTCCTTCAGTGCCCTCCTCTGAAGGGCTTCACAGTTGGTTGGTGAGTCTTGTGAATCTGTTCTTTGAGCCATGAGGCATTCTGTTAGCACTGAGAGAAGAGATGTCTTGCAGCAGCAATGGGGTTAAAGAAATTGAGGTGTGGGTACGGGGTGGGGGGATGGGGCTAACAAGTGGTTCCCAGCACCCAGGTATGGTGGCTCCCAAGGGTCTGTGTGGTGGTTTGAACTGTGTGGTGGTTTGAAAGAAAATGGCCCCCAAAGGGAGTGGCACTATTAGGAGATGCGGCCTTGTTGGAGTAGGTGTGGTCTTGTTGGAGGAAGTGTGTTACTGTGGAGGCGGGCTTTGAGAAAAAGGCTAGCCTGGGATGCACACACAGCCTTTTCCAACAGACTCTACTCAGTGAGTACCAAATCTGTGAAAGGTGGTGAACTGTTTCTCACACTTGGATCAAACTCTACTGACTAGCCATGCCCAGTGAGACAGACCATTTTCTGTTGCTTGTGAGTCAAGATGTAGGACTCTCAGCTCCTTCTCCAGCACCATGTCTGCCTGTATGCTGCCTTGCTTCCTACCATGGTGATAATGGACTAAACCTCTGAACTGTAAGCAAGCCACCCCAATTAAATGCTTTCCTTTATAAAAGTTGCTACCATCATGGTGTCTCTTCACAGCAATAGAAACCCTAACTAAGATTCCTGTAACTCCATTTCCAGGAGATCCAAGTATACACATGCAGACCCAACACATAATTAAAGAAATGATAAAAATACATGTTTAAAAAGAAGCCCAGGCCAGTTCCTTCCCTGTCTGCTTCTTCCTGCCCAGCAGGGCTAACAGGTCTCCTCTCAAACCTGCTTTACAGGTATTCCTGCCACAACCCCTTATCCAACAGGTGACAAAGTGTGCTTCCAAAAAGCCTAATATTGCTCCTTGACCAATTACTAAGTACAGTAAATTGGAAAGCCCAAATACCTCTTGGCATCAACATGGGAACAGTCTTTTAGCTTCTGTTGGTAACAAACGTGCTACTTTCCAAGCATGAGTTTCATTTCTGTCTTCTCGTCATACTTTTTGGCTGGGGACTGATAAGGGGTGTGTCCCCATGCAGCTGCAGGTGTGCACAAGGACACACTTGAATGTGAAAACAACAAGTAGCACAAGTCAACAGAACTCAATCCTTATTTCTTAAAGACAGAAGAACCCCAGGAACTCAGGAGTTAAGGCAGGAGGACAATTGCAAGATAAAGGCTAGCCTGGGATGCACACACAGCCTTTTCCAACAGACTCTACTCAGTGAGTACCAAATCCGTGAAAGGTGATGAACTGTTTCTCACACTTGATCAAACTCTACTGACTAGGCCCAGACCCCCAATGGGAAAGAAATCTTTTCTTCTAGCTTTAGAATCGAATCTATATGTTGATATGAATGTAGATTCTTCCAAAGCCTGTGGGTTTATTATTTTTTTTTAAATCAAGTATCTGAACAGTAAGAGTTTTCTAGGACAACTTACTCTATTCTGATCACCATGTTACTTCTCATATTTGAAGTCATTAGGACTAATTTGTCTATTTTATGTCCCGATAAAATGTGAAAGCATGTGTGCTTTTGAAAATAGAAAGTCAGCAGTGATTATTTTGGTTAAAGTCCCACTGGCACATTTTTTTTTCCTGCTTCGTTGTTTATTTCTATTTCGCTTCCTCGGTGTTACATAGGGACATTTCAGTTCCCATCAACTCTTTCCTGACTGTCACCTGTCTGCCTGCTCAAATTTCACAAGCGGCTGACTCAGGCCGCTGCTGATCTTCCTTGAAATGTAGCTTCTGCAGACATGCTCCAGGTGGCTATTTTTATAAGACCCGTCAGTTCGCCGAATCAGGAGCACTGACCTGGTTACTCCACACATGCACGGAAATGAGTGGGACAGAGGAGGGAAGGCAGGCTAGCCTTTGCCGGGCTAGGGAGGGGCCACTGGTCTGTGACTCCTAAGAAAATTGAGCCATTGATCACCAAGCCATTCTTCTGAGGAAAGAGTGGAAAAGACTCTGATATGGGGAGATGTATTCCCGACATTTGTTCTAGAGCAGGAAAAGCCACAGTACATTTTCACACATCGCTTTTCCCTTCATTTCTTCATTTACCCAGGCCAACCACGGAGTGCTCATGGAGAGCGGGGGTGACAGAAACATCACCGAATGGATGTCCTACTCTCTCTGCAGCTCCAACCCTCTCTAGGAGAATGACACATGAACGTCCGTGGTGGGCACTGGAAGCTGCGTACCTCCCATTGTGCTGTGAGCTTTGTTTTCTACAAAATGCTGGCAGACCTCACCATGCTGGCCACGGCAGATGGTCAGAAGGGCAGCTTGCATTCCTCTGCCTGAACAATAGGCCTTCCTTTTCTGATTAATTGATGAATTTGTATAGAAAACCTTTGTCTATCGATACTGCCCTTAAAGTGTTACAAAGTAATTTTATTTGGACTTGGGAGGGTTAACTTTTTTTTTCAAACATTCCCCACCTTTTCCCTCAAAATCAATCATTTCAGTAATCAAGATCAGCCTGATTCTCATCAGCTAAAAGGACATAGTTAATGATTGGTGAGTCAGGAGCAGCTCTGAGATGTTGAGGTCAGAGAGTGTTCTGTGAGGGAATTCTGCTGCAGGTGACCTACACAGCCAGTAGGGAACCTACACACCTAGGCCTCTTCATTTTAAAAATATACGTTTATCTTAGATGAACATGCTCCTCTTTTAAGTTCTAACATCACTAAGCTACATTAATATAAACTACCAAGTCATATGAAGCTTACGTCATCGACTTCACAGGTGAAAATCTGACACTAATTTGAACATTTAATACTTGGAAATATTTCCTAGTCACATGAAAAAGTTGAAAACTAGGATAGCAATTTCAAATGAAATGAAGACAATTCACCAAGGTCCCTGTCCAAAACAAACAAAAAAAAAAAACAAAAAAAAAAAACAACCAAATTTTTTTTTTTTTCTCTTGAGAAGCAGGGCCCTGCAGAGGCTACTTTCTTAGCTCTGGAGATGAATTTGGAGTGACAGCTATGGAATTACATTAGCCTAGAAAGCCTAGGGGTTATGGGAAAAACTCTTGAGGTTGGTGGGTTCTTTGAGATAAAGCAGCAAAAGCATGCCGGTCTACTTATTCTCCATCCATGAAATGCCCAGAAAAAGGTTAGGATGATTTACCCCTGAATACTGTCCGAGAAAGACTCCTACCGGCCTGTAACTGGCTGTTTCCCCTGCCGCTCTCCTTTCTCTACGCAGTCTTTTGAAATATAAAACCTGCTGCAGTGGTGGTAGTCGGGGGCTGCCATCCATCCATAGAGTTGAGCCCCACAGACTTCAGCGGACAAGGAAAAAGACTGGAAACTTGCCCCACAGAAGATACACCCAGCAGAGAGTGGGGGATGGGGCTGATTTTCTGGTTCACAGTGGCGCCTTCTTGTGGTGCCTCTATCCACTCAGTGGAAGGCTAGCTAGACCTCTGCTTCTTCCCCATAACCCTCTTCTCCAGAACCTCCTTTCCTCTCTCCCATTCTTCCTCTCTTCCCTCCTTTTTGAGACAGATTCTTACTATTTAGCTCAGGCTGGCTTTGAACTAATTACACTCCTGCCTCAGATAAGTGCTGGGATTATAGTCATGTGCCACATGCCTGGTCTTGGGTCTCTCTCTCTCTCTCTCTCTCTCTCTCTCTCTCTCTCTCTCTCTCTGTATATGTGTATGCTGTGTGTGTATGCATGCTGTACATTGGTGCATGCAATTGTGTGCATGTGCAGAGGCTGAGGGGACATCTGTCACCTGCCTTATTCCCTTGAAACAGGTTCTCACTGAATCTGGAGCTGTAGTTGTCTCTTAGTCCTGCACATCTGCCCTCCATTCAACCTAGACCTCACATCAGTTTCCTGAAGATGGACCTTTTTGTTCCTGTTCTCTGTGTGGCCACACTGAATATCTTTGCTTTCTAGTCACTGTTGCTTACTTGTGTGCATGTGTATACTTGCTAGAGTGTGTACGTATACACACACACACACACACACACACACACACACACACACACGTGCCACCCAGAGGCCAACATTGGGTGTTTTCAGTAGATCTGTACATTATTTTTTGTGTGTTTGTCTTTGAGACAGACTATGGAATCCTGTAGTCAAGAACTTGCTGTGTAGATTATGTAACTCAGACATCTACCTGCCTCTGCCTCCCAAGTGCTAGGATTAAAGCTGTGCACCGCCATGCTTGAGGAAACGGGACTCCAGCTCAACCAGTACCTATAACTGAGAGGACCCACTTGATATCTTTAATGTGTGTGTTTGGAAACACTGAGGTCTCATCTTCACGTCATCTAATCCCCAGTCCCAGGTTACAGAAAGCAAGCAGTCAGGCCTCAGGAACTTCAGCTTTTTGGGAATACATGGCTGGGCGTGTTCTGGCAGCACCTGCTAACTGTTTGTTTCAAAGGAGTAGTCAGCAGTTTCTAAGTCTTGCCTTCCGGACGTCAGCCACCACAGAAAACACAACCTACTTTATACCCGAGTCTGTCTTTATTCTCTAAAACTTTTACTTTTAACATTCACTTTGAAGAGAACTTTCTAGAACTTCTGCTGTCTTAATTATTTGTTCTGCGACTTTTCCAAGTACAAGCTCCTACCCGTCTCTAGTCATTCATTACTTCCTGTCACCATGGACATCTATAATAGTTGGTTTGTTTTTTAACTTTAGGTTAATTTAACTAATATCCTACAATACTGTTGCAACCAATGTATTTACAAATCTTTTTTTTTTTAAAGATTTATTTATTTATTTATTATACAGTATTCTGCCTGCACATATGACTATAAGCCAGAAGAGGGCACCAGATCTTATTCTAGATGGTTGTGAGACACCATGTGGTTGCTGGGAATTGAACTCAGGACCTCTGAAAGAACAGCCAGTGTTCTTAACCTCTGAGCCATCTCTCCAGCCCTACAAATCTTTATTAGGAAAAGATTCAAACTAAAGAAACATCATAGGAAAACATAAAAAAACAAAAAAACAAAACAAAACAAAAACCTTGGCTGCTCTGGAAACCAACAGGGTGCCTGTGATGGCCCTGTCCTATGCTGAAGCCATGGGATTTCAGACCACTGGTGTCCTTATGCTGGGCCTTCAGTCCTCTTCCAGAGGAGGAGGAGGAGGAGGAGGAGGCTTGACATGTGTTTGAGGCACAGTCCAGTTCATGAATTCTCAGACCTTTCAGATATAAGTGAAGTTGGAGTCTCTGGAGCTTAAAGAACACCTAGAATTGGCATCGTCTAGCTGCTTTTTATAAATAGAAACATTCCCACCCAAAGGGAGGAAGGAGGTTTCCAGTTAAAGATACACACAAGCTCAGAACACAAAAGAAAAGAGTTACAAGATCCAGGCTCCCAGTGCTACAGGGATGGGAGTGAGTCCTCACCCACGCTGGGGTGGGGCTCCAGTGATGCTGGGATGATGGTGAGTCCTCACCCATGCTGGGGTGGGGCTCCAGTGATGCTGGGATGGGAGTGAGTCCTCACCCATGCTGGGGTGGGACATTTGATAATACAGCTGTGGGAGAGCTGCTGAGGCTCCTTCAACCCAGTAATCTCATTCTCCATCAGGCTAGACTAGGGTGGAGTCTTGTCTTTGGTGTGTTTGCTGCGTCTTACCTGGGTTGCTTAGGTGATTGTCCACCTGTCCCCAGGAAAGTCACCCATTAATGAGTGAAGAAGGGAGGACAAGCCAGAGTCCCCAGCAGGGGATTTTAGACCACAGTCAGTAGAGCTGGTGTTGGAGGCACAGCAGCAAGAGGCTACAGGAACAGAAACAAATGTCTACTAGATGTCAGAGGGAAGACTAGCTGGATGGCTCACGGAAGTACTGAAAAACCCTCCATATGGTAAGGGAGGGTCTGGTGTGTAGAGGGACTTTCTTTCTGTCCCACCAGCCAGCTCCCAAGTAACCACACAGAGACTCATTATTAATTATAAAAGCTCAGCAGATAGCTTAGGCTTGTCCCTGACTAGCTCTTATAACTTAAATTAACCCATTTATATTAATCCACGTTCTATCATGTGGCGTTACCTCTTTTTTGCCTTGCACCTCCAGTTTCCTCTCCATGTCTCCTGGTGTCTCCCCGTGGCTCCACCCTTCTTTTTTTTCCCCAGCATCCTCTCAGTTTGGCTGTCCCGCCTGAACCTCTTCCTGTCTAATGATTGGCCAGTCAGCTCTTTCATTAAACCCTTCAGAAGGCATCTTGGTGTGCAAAAGGATGATTCCACGGTGTGGGTGAGAGGAAGGACAGCTGCAGGCTGATGGCTTCCTTGAATGTCGTGTACAGCACAGAGCACAGTGGGTGAGCACAGCCACAGAACGCCAGGCAGACTCTACTGCAGACCACAGCTCCACTATAGGGTGCCTCTCATCCTGGGGCACCTTGTTTGCCATGTAAAAACCATAGTTCCCTTAACTGTAAATTAGGGGAAACAGCAACACTGGTCCTCCAGGACTGTTCTTTGAGGCAGGTGCTAATAACCTGTGCCTTTTTCTTCCCCTTCTCTTCACCCTCCTCCTTGTCTCTTCCTCCCGCGGCTTGTCCTCTGCTTGTTCTTTCTCTTCAACAGAACAGACTCTCCCATGAAGCCCATAGCTCAGTGCAGGTTTTCAGTGCTGGAGACCACTGCACGCATCTTGCTTCGTCTTAACCGACCAGGTCATTCTTGTTCCCTTTCCCATGGCTAACTTAGGAAAGACCCCAGACTAGACAGGAGATGTACAAGCCATAAGATGACTTCTAGAACATGTCTGTTCTATGTTCACATGGCCTGAGAGAGATGTGATACCAAGAGCTGCTGTAGCCACCAGCTATCATGAGGCAAACTGGTGGATGCTCCCCCAAAGGAGCAGGAACACTCAGCCCTTGAGCAAAAGCAGTGTTAGTAGAAACACTCACTCAGAAGGTGAGTTGAGAACATGAGAATGTGGATAAAATATAATCTATGTTGTTTCTTTCTTCCTTTTTATCCTTACAGAAATGGAATCCTTAGCATTAGCAGGACAGTGGGGAGCGAGAAAGATATTTAAGTAGGCAGCTAATGTACATGTCTTTTAAAATTAGTGGTGACTGGCATTTTATAAATAAATTATTGGATCTCCTCTACTTCTGTGTCTGCAATTGTCATGGGCCCTAAGAGGCACATTAATTTAGCTTGGGAAGTACAAGTTGAGTCATAGGAAGAGAACTTAGTTCAGTGATTTTGAAATGCATTAAATGTCTACAGTGAGGATTTGAAGTCCCTTCCCCTGGTTTTTAAGGATGTGACCCATCGTCTAAATACATTAGCAGGTAGAGTTCACCTTTTGTGTAGAGTAAGCCAGACGACGTGAATTGGCTCACAAAATGTCTTGCCACGTGGGACAGCAAATGAGAACACAAAACCTGGAGCCCTGGCCTCACTTCCCTGTCATCCCTTTCATTCCTCAGGGGGCTGGGGCCGTTTAACTCACTTGCTGTAGCCTGATGGAACCGTGGATAATTTATTAACATATTAAATCTTTGTCCAACTTAAACTGAACCAACCGAGCCAACCTGCACTCCCAGTGGAGGGGAATGCTGTGCACCTGTGTTTGCATGCACACAGGATGCACCTTTGCGTACAAAATGCAGAGCAACCTCTGACCCTTGACACCCAGAGAACTGCTGGCTGTGGGTTGGAGGGGAGCCCTGGGAGACCCTTATTGTTCCAAGCATTAGTCTTTCAGGTTTTACACCACAGGGTAATACCTAGAGCATGTGCTGGGGTTGCTTGAGAAGGGGTGCTACATGCCAAGTGGTTTGGGACTACATATTAAACATCCTAGGCCAAAAAGTTCAATCCAAAAATGCCATAAATACCTCAAACCATTGGGGTGCTGGTGGTGTGCTTGAGGTGGGAATTTTCATGCCATGAAACTTTGCTTCATTCATAAAATTACAAACACACTGTATAAAGTCACCTTCAGGTTCTGTGTATAAGGTGTGTATAAAACATAAATAATCCAGGTACAATGGCACACACTATAACCCCGGGGACTTTCTGACAGGAGGATTGGCCCAAGTTTCAGGGCAGCCTGGGCTACCTAGTGGCTACTAGGCCAGGCAGCACTATATAGCGAGGCCTGCCTCAATAACTCAAATAAGAACAAGAATACCAAAATACTGAAAAGACAAAAAAATAATAAATTTCATGTTTATACTTGAATCCTTCAAAGATATCTTATCACACTTAAACAAATATTCCAACATCTGAAAAAAAATGAAGTCTAAATCACTCTAGTCACAAGCATTTTGGTTGAATTTTAAAAGAATTTAATCATTAATAATTTTTATAAACATGGCCGCATTAGAACATGGAACACTCAAGTCAGGCCTGAGCCTAGAAACTTTGCGAGGTTGTCTTTTGACAGCTAGGAAAATGGTCTAAACCAGCGATTCTCAGCCTTCCTAACGCTGCCACCCTTTAATACAGCTCCTCATGTTGTGGTGACCCCTAGGCATAAATTATTTCTGTTGCTACTTCATAACTGTAATTTGGCTACTGTTATGAATCATATTGTAGATATATGTGTTTTCTGATGGTCTTAGGTGACCCCTGTAAAAGGGTCATTCCACCCTAAAGGGGCTGCGACCCACAGGTTGAGAACTGTTCTAAAGCCACACCTACCTTGTCCCAAATGGTGTCCAGTTAAACAGCCGCTCGGCCTGAGCTTGCACACTAGCTCCTCTCACTTCCCACTGGGCTTGTCTGTATGTTCCAAGGAGAAATGAAAACAATAAACCCATCTTTGGCTACCACGTCAAAGGCAAGGTCCAAACTGAACAGACCACCACATCGAGATTGTCCACACACTGACTGATTGTTGGTACCGTTTTCTCTGATTCGCTTAGGGAAACCAAGTATTTAAGCCTAATTTGGGGATTTTTATTTTAAATTGTGCTATTTTAACTGTTCATTCAGAGCAAACGTGATATGGTAACAAAAACCAGAATGGATTTGGAAACTTGTGCTGCATGGTAAGTATGTGTGCTTTGCACCTCTGGACTTGCATTTTCCACTCATGAAAGCAAAGACAATAATTACCTTTCTGTCACCCAGGATTGTTGAAAGTGGCTGGGAAGGGGAGGAGCTGGGGCTTGAATACGGTTCCTACCCACCAAGACTTCTGCTGAGGTTCTCAGCATAGTCGTGTTGAGAGGCGGGACTTGGTGGGGTTACCTGAGTTACAGGTGGGATTCTCACGAATGGCTGTGTGCCTTTCTTTCATGTCTTCCCACTTTCCCAGGACTGAACACATCACCAGGACAGTGGCTTGTTATAAAGTGGCAAGACCCTCACCCTGTAGCTTCTAGATCTTGGCCTTTTCAATCTCCAGAACCATGAATCCAAAATGACCTCTTTTCATTAATTCACCCAGTCTTGGGTGTTGTCTTATTATAATAGAAAATGGACCAATAACTGATGTTGGACTAAGCTGAAGCATTGGCTGAGATGTAGGAATGGCTTTGAAGCTGGATGACGGGAAGAGTCTGGGAGAGTGAAGAACAGGCTACTAAAATCCTCTCCTGGAAATGGAGCATCAAGTGCAGATCCAATGAGACTTGGAAAACAGTGAGCCAGGGAAGCCTGGGACCTCTTGGAGATGACTTCAATGACTTTGAAAAGATGCAGCTAGAACTTGGAACAGTAAAGGGGATTCTGATGAGGTCTCACGTCTCCCACGAATTCTAAATGATCTTATAATAAAAACCCAGAGCCAGATATCAGGGCAAAAGCTGAAAGAACAGAGAGACAAAGGAACAAGCCACTAGAGAAACTTCTCACCCCGCTAACTCCACGAATGCTCTGACTGAATACCTCTGAGAGTCCTCAGCCGAAAAGCTCTTGAGTTCCTGTCTCCTCACGCCTTATATGCCTTTCTCTGCCCTGCCATTTCACTTCGTATCTCAGTCTTCCTAGTGCTGGGATTAATGGCCTGTGTGCTTCCCAAATACTGGCAGCAAAGGCATGAGATCTCAAGTGCTGGGATTAAAGGTGTGTGCCATCACTGCCTAGCTCTGTCTCTTTTAGACTGGATTAATCTTGTGTAGTCTAAGGTGGCCTTGAACTCACAGAGGATCTCTGCCTCTGCCTTCTGAGTGCTAGGATTAAAAGTGTGTGCCACCACTGCCTGACCTCTATGTTTAACTCTGTGGCGGCTCTGTCCTCTGATCTTCAGGCAAGTTTTATTAGAGTACATCAAAGTATCACCACACTCAGGTAGCAAGCAGAATGTCTTACTGGGACTTGGATGAGAGGCCATCGCTGTGATGTAGTGAAGGTTTTGAATTCATGCCTGGGGCTCTGTGGAAAGTGACCTTAATGATGGCAATCTAGGATGTCTTGTGAGAGACTTACCCAAGCAGCAAGCACTCTAGGGAAGCAGTTCTCAACCTGTGGGTCAAACAATCTTTTCACAGGGGTCACCTAAGACCATCAGAAAACACAGATATTTACAGAAGTTACAATTCGTAACAGCAGCAAAATTACAGTTATGAAGTAGCAACGAAAATGATGTTATGGTTGGGGGTCACCACGACATGAGAAACAGTATTAAAGGGTCATAGCATTAGGAAAGTTGAGGACCATTGCCCTAGAGGCTGGGTGGTTACTCTTCACCACTTGTGCTAAGATTCAAGAGCAGAGCAATTAATCACCTGAAGACAAATGTACGGCTGAAGGGAAGCCGAAGCATTAGACTGGAAAGGATTCTCAGCCTGGCCATGTAAAGAGTGAAAAACCCTGAAGGGTGTCACCAACCAATAGGTCACTAAGATCAGCACAGGCAGGAAGCCAGGAGGCTGTCATCGAGAGACCCCAGGTGCACGTGGAATCCCAGCCTTGGCAGTGTCCATGACCACACTGTATTAGTCTGTATACTGTACCACTCAAGCCGGGGACCATGAGGACCTCCACCTAGATTCCAAAGGATCCATCTTGACAGCGCGAGGACTGCATGGGCATCCCTCCTCCCACAGCCACAGCCACAGCAAGTTTTGCTTTGGTAGGGACTCCATCTAGCTCTGCCTTATAATAGTCTTCTGCCTGGGCTCCCAGGCATTCTGATCTTGGATTTCCAAGCCTCTAGTACTATAGCTAAAATGAATTCTTTTCCTGATAGAGGCACGTGGAGAAGAGAGTCGTTCACAGAGACAGTTAGTTCTCCTTGTTAATATTCTGATCCCGCCCCTTGGGGTCTGCCCTGTGTCCAGACGGAAAAGCCTCTTCTTAAGGAAAACCTCTGGCCCTTTCTCTCTCTCTCTCTCTCTCTCTCTCTCTCTCACGCTTTTCCTCCCACAAGGTGTACACCTCTCTCTCTCTCTCTCTCTCTCTCTCTCTCTCTCTCTCTCTCTCTCCCTCTTTCTGTCTTTCTGCCTCCTTACCTCTCTACTATAATAAACCATTTCCATGTGGATGTAGCCTCTGGGTTGTGAATGTCCATCTGCTGCCATGTCCGCCAGCCCGCTGCTGAATCTGCCCAGCATGCCAGCATGGTTCCCTGCTCTCGAGGGATACCCACGGGGCTGCCCGCATAATGAATCCTGACACTCCTGTTCGGCATCCCTTTCCTCTCCTTGTCTGTCCTTTCTTGAAGAACTGGGGTTAAACGCAGGGTCTCCCACGTGGTGGGAAGGTGCTCTACTCCCTGTGCCACAGCCCAACCCTCTCCCTGTTGTTCTTAGGGCCTTTTCTAGTAACGACACAGCCCACGTTTCTCTTACAAAGAGAAATACATGAAAACAACAGCAAAAAATGAACAAAGCAAGACCAAGAAAAAAATGCTTTTAGATTTGTTTCCGTTTTGTTTCAATTCATGCTTTCTAAAATTTACACAAGATTTTAATAACAGAGTTTTGTTGTTTTGTTTTGTTTTTTATGCAAAGACATTTTCCAGGAAGTAGTGTGGATTATCAGGATTCCTCTGGACTCAACTGATCCCCTATCTTGTTTATCACAAGAGAGACAGCTTCAGCCTTTGGTAATGTGCTGCTCTTACAAAGGCCGGCCCCAGCTGCACCCGCCAGTCTTTTCTGTGCTGGTCTGCACAGCTCAGAGACAGTTTTGCTGATAGGCAGTGAGTCAAAATGCCATGCTTCCACAAACACAGCATTCCACAGCAAGGAGATTATCTCCTAAAAGGCTTAAAAGTCCAGCAGATAAACTACAAATGGCTAGACAGCATGAATGCTCAGGAGCCTAGGAACCAGAGCTATTGCGTGGATAGGACACATTCATTCATCTGGGCTCCAGGCCACATGTTGGACTTAGAGTGCATGAGTCATCCTCCTCAGCTTTTCCTTCTACGGTAGGAAGCGCTGCACTAGCCCAACAATCAGTAGTGGAAGCGATGGATATTTAATGTATGTCATGAGGCTCTGAAAGAGCCACGCCTACAAAACAGGGGAAAAAAAAAAGCCACAGGGAGAGAAGGTTTTATTTATTTCTAAATTCAACCAGGAAATAACCAGCACACAACAGCTTTAAAATGGTATGAAAATGAACTGTCAGGACTTGTTTCTCATTAAGATGCATTTCGGAACGCCTCCTGTTGTTCTCTGCGCACTAATGAATCCATACTTAAAACCTGCACACAGAAGCATCTCTCATGCTTCTGAGACAATCGCTGTAAAATGCACCAGTCTGTGGGTTGCCTAAATGGAGCACAATTATTACCAAGCCGCACAGCCTTTTTATCTGTACCAACACTGCAGGAAATCTCACTGTGTATGTGACCTGAATACATACTACCTAGTGGAAAATTCCATGAGTGCAGAGCAGCCCAGAGCACCCAACAGCTGCTTGGCTTGTCTGCTTCATCCCATCCCCC
>CABHPP010102153.1:0-13015 GCA_902168425.1 Peromyscus attwateri
AAAAGAAAAAAGAAAAAAAAACTGTTGACCTCAAAATATTTTACATTGGTATGGATTTTAGTTTATTGATACAAATTTAAAATTAATGTTGTTATACTATATGTATATTTCTACTCTTGTTTAAGATATTGTGCTTATGTAGCTCATTTAAAAATGTAATGCATAATTTAAGAAATACAGATTAATAGTTAATCATCCATAATAGTCAAACTTAGTCATGTTAAGTATGTTTTCAAGGTCATACACAGATATATTTAGATAGATGGTCTTCAAACACTTCAAAGACCTAAGAATATGACATTTAACATGTTTAGTAACCTAAAAGGCTTTTCATGACAATGAGATACATCTATTCCTGGCAGCACAGATCTACTTCAGAGAAGCTGATGAGCACTGAAGAACCTCCATATGGAGTTTGCTTTCTTTATGGCAAAAGCTAGCCATGTGGATAAAGAAACTGCCCTTTCCTCAACTGCTGACAGTTACTGTCCAAACTGGACCAATAGGATACAAAAGAAAGTGACTACCAAACTTTGCCAAGACAAGGTAGGACAGTCCTTTAAATTTTCCTGCTTCTGAGAAAAGTCTGTCAGATACTCCAGGCCTGTAGGTCAAAGATGGATGCCCCAATGTTACAGAGGAACTTGGGGTGACTGTCCAGGAAGTGAGATATCCCTGTTATTAGGTAACATTTCACCCTTCTAGGTCTTTGACAGAATTGAAGACTAGATAGCCATAGTTTTTCTTAGTGATGATAAAAGATAAATAAGATACAAAACTTTAGACTCACCAAGATAAGATAGATAATTAAGTAGTTTCTCTAATTTTGCCAAATGCAAATGGATTGGATATTGTTTCTGTAATTCTTAGTAACTATTTTTGTTGTATATAGTTTTACTATATTAAGGTTAAAAACCTTCCTTTTTAATTAGACAAAAAGGGGAAAATGCTGTGGAACAATCCTTTTCTACACTATGAATATGTATTACTCACTGGTTAATAAAAAGCTGACAGGCCAGTAGCTGGGCAGGAAGCTAGGTGGGAAAGCCACATTGAGAATGCTGGGAAGAATAAGGGTGGAGTGAGGAGAGATGTCAGCCAGCCACCCAGGAAGCAAGACATGCTAGATGACACAGGTAAAGCCACGAGCCACATGGCAATACATAGATTTATAGAAATGGGTTAATTTAAGTTATAAGAGCTAGTTAGTAACAAGCCTGAGCTATCTGCCGAGCATTTATAATTAATATAAGCCTCTGTGCAGTAATTCGGGAAGTGGCTGCTGGATATTTGGTAACAGGCATTTGGGACAGGAAATGATGGGACAGGAAACGTCTGTTTACACTTGCCATCTGCGAGAACTGCAATGTCCCTCCACACCAAGGTCAGAGGGCAGTAACAAGTTACTGACTGATTACTACTTAGCAGAAACATAGAAACTGCCTGAAAAATACATCAAAATAACAAAAATTGAGATATCATGACAGAGAACAAATAGTGGGATCAAGACTAAGTTAAAAAGCCATTTTGTGAGGAACTGTACTACACTGCAGGGACCAATCCCAAGCCGGTTTCAAATCTTGTTAGGAAACTGAAGCTCAAAGCATTATTAGTTACACTGCTCAGATGTTCCCAACAACTAAAACAGATTTTTTTCTTTTCTTTATTTGACTTAAATGTCAATTTTCCAATCAGTAAAATATTCAAGAATAACAGCACAGTATTAAATACACTACAGTAGCTTTCCAGCATTTATAAAGACAAGTCACACCAAGAACTATCCCCAGCCCTCCTATCTCAACAGTCAGACTCTAGCCAATCCAGAGGATTTGGAGAGGAACAGTAATGTATAGTGGTATTCTATTTGTACTGAAATGTGATTTTATTTGTATGTTAATAAATAAAGTTGCCTAGGGGTCAGAGCTATTAGCAAGCCATAGCGAAAGCCAGGGCGGTGGTGGTGCACGCCTTTAATCCCAGCACTTGGTAAGCAGAACTAGGTAGATCTCTGTGTGTTCAAGGATACAGCCAGCATTGGAGACACACGCCCTTAATCTCAATACCAACCATAGAAGATTTGGGAGGTCTGTACAGAGAGGCAGTGACAAGGTAGTCACGTAGTTGGGTTTACAACCAATGAGAAGGAAGAACTAGAACTCTTTATAAGACAACTGCACAGGAAGAAACTCCCTTTTCGGAGTGGTCTTTTAGCGGGAGAAGCTAGCTGGCGGAAAGCGGGTAAGGCTCCTAGCTCTGACCTCTTGGGCTTTCACCTTTACATTGGCTCTGTGTTTCTTATTTAATAAGGCGGTCGGTTACATCTACAGTAATGTTTCCACTCAGAGTGCCTATATCTTTTTTTGTAGCTACATGTACATACCCAGGCTAGAACTGATTGAAAAATGCAGGTCCTCTACAATCTCCATACAATTTAGCTTGTTATCACCTATCCCAGGGGGCTCAATGTCCCAGTTCTCTTCTGAAGGACACTTGGTCCTGCTCAGTCATTCCTAACAGCAAGCAATGGATTTCCTTGCTTCGCCACAACTGTGATCTTGGACAGTCTTAAAGATATTTCCATTAGCATTTATTTGTTCATTTACTTGTGTGTTTGTGCATGTATGTGTGTGGAAGTCAGAGGACAGCTTTGTGGAGTTGGCTCAATGGATGGAGTCCAGATTGCCAGACTTGTGTAGAAAGCACCATTGCCAGCAGAGCCATCTCCCAAGCCCTTCCCTACTCCTCATCAATGATGAGAGGTCTTCTCAGTCACTTCTGGGCATTCTTTCTTTTTCCTTAACAGCCTGACCCTTGCTTAGTGCTGCTGATACATTGTGAGCTACAGTATTTGATAGGTAGTAGCCTCTCATCACATATGCACATACATATGTATGCCTGCTAAATAACCATTTAAGGACACTCGTGCAGCAACCAGAACTGTCTAAATACTGACACAACTGAGTATGTCTGAGTATATTCTAAGGCTCTGTTTCCAGAAACAAATTTAGCAGGGTCCTTCTCATATGAAAATGAGAATTATTTTATGCTATCTAGCACTTACATACTTTTTTCATATTTATGCCTATAACTCTGTAGCACGAATCTTAAAAGTTCTTATTAATAAAATCAAACCCAGAGCCAGGTATTGGAGTGAATGCTGAATGATCAGAGAAACAGAACAAGCCACAGCCACCTCACCTTGCCAGTTCCTCAGCTGATCCTGTTTCCTCAGACTGGAAGCCTCTGAGTCCTCACCCAAATGGATTTCAGCTGAGCTGCTGCTAGAAGCCTAAAAGCTTAACCAGCTCTAGTTCCTGGTTTTCACGACTTATGTACCTTTCTGCTTCCTGCCATCACTTCCTGGGATTTAAGGCATGTGTCTCCATGCCTGTTTCCAGTGTGGCTTTGAACTCACAGAGATCCGGATGGATCTCTGCCTTCAGAATGCTAGGATTAAAGGTGTGTGTGCCACCATTTTCTGGCCTCTGTATCTAGTGGCTGTTCTGTTCTCTAACCCCAGATAAATTTATTAGGGTGCACAATATTTTGGGGAACACAATAACTCTCCTAGGATTTATTCTTATGCATGCAGCCTCCCAAAATTTAAATCAAAAGGGAGAAAATGAACTCTTCAGCAACAGCAGCATATTCAGGTGCCAACACTTAAACCTTTCATTATATACTACCTACTTTCTACATGGGCTACAGTTGTACGTAGTGGCTTACCACTATCAAGGTGACCCCTGAACACTGTCAAAGCACAGGAAAGCACACAAAGCTTGATGCATCCACAGCACTGACATTTCACATTTCTACAGGCACTAAACACCATGTGTTGAGCACCAACACAATAACCTTGATGCTGCTGGAACACGTAAGAAGTCAAAGAAGCTCTAACATAAGCAAACCTGGTTCACCAACTCCACGCAGGCACGTGCATTATCAGGAGGACATTAGCTCAGATGAGGAGTATGGACCACATTCGTGGCATTAGGAGAATGCAATTTAAGATGGCAAAGACTAACCTCTCCCCTCCACTCCAAACTCAAATAGATGTACTGCAGGGATCTAAGGGGCATGTTTCCATCTCTAACCTTAGCTGGTTACCTCTATGTAAGAGGCCTTCCTAGATGCTTTCCTAAACCCAAGTCAGTTTCTATCACCTGCATGAATGCCATTTTTTGCTGTGTCTCTTACATTTCTCAAGTGGGTCTTAGATGTGTGAAGGAATGTAACTAATTTGTATTTGTTGACTGCAACAACTTGTTCATTTCACAATGCCAATTACAAATAGATGCAAAAGTTTGCCCAACAGAATGCACAAAGTACACTCAATAGTGTCAGCAGTAGACAATTCTGTGTGCCTGACTGCACCATCAGAGGCCCCATGCTGCCCTTCTGCTACTGTGCTTGTTTCCTTTGCCCTGGTCTTCCCGAAGTGATGTTTTACAACAGGCATGGTCACTGTCATGCACTGAGACTTCTATCCACACTAAAAGTGCCCTCATGAGATACACTTGGCATTTATTTAAGTATTCCCTCGTTACCTGTGGTGGATTTCAACAATACTTCTACTGCTGAAGCAGCCTTAATTCCAGAGATTGCAACATCACGTTTGGTTCAAACCCCTATCCCACCTTAGCTGCCGTCACTCTACTGAGTGTTACTGTTTTCTGCTCTATGTCCAGTATTCCTAACAACGTTAAAAATGACTCCAAAACCTGCCACTCTTTTCCATTAGACCCACGTGAGCTGTGAAGAGCAGTCTGCTTATTGTCAATGGCTGAAGCACTGTCCTCTCCTGATAGTATGCTCAAGTTCTCTAGGCTAACCTCCCCACCACTACCCTACCTCAGAAGAACCTTGCCTAGGAAGCTCTCTGCAGATGTGATCAGGTTAAAATAGATCAGAAACATCAGTGAGCTCTAACTCAGACTCACCGGGTCAGGAAGGAGGAACAGCTGGTATTTGCATTGCTTTGTTGAAAGCACCTAAAATCACACAGGAACCACAGTCTGTCTCCACACAACCATATGAGAACTGTTGTCTGTCTCAGCACAACCATGTGGGAACCATGTCTGCACACTACCTTGTGGGAACTGTGGTGGTATTGTGTTCCCCAAAATATTGTGTACCTTAATAAACTTATCTGGGGTCAGAGACGGAACAGCCACAATATTAAACAGAGGTTAGGCAGTGGTAGCACACGCCTTTAATCCTAGCATTCCAGAGGCAGAAATCCATGTGTTCAAGGATACAGCCAAGCATGGTGACTCACGCCTTTAATCCCAGAAAGCAAGCCTTCAATCCCAGGGAGTGATGGTAGAAAACGGAAAGGTATATAAGGTGTGAGGACCAGAAACTAGAAGCATTTGGCCTGGTTAAGCTTTCAGGCTTCTAGCAGCAGTTCAGCTGAGACCCATTCTGGATGAGGACTCAAAGGCCTCCAGTCTGAGGAAACAAGACCAGCTGAGGATCTGGCGAGGTGAGGTAGCTGTGGCTTATTCTGTCTCTCTGACCTTCCAGTGTTTACCCCAATACCTGGCTCAGGTTTGATTTTATTAATAAGAACTTTTAAGATTCATGCTACAGGGAACCATGTCTGCACACAACCATGTGGGAACCATGTCTGTCTACACACAACCATGCGGGAACCATGTCTGTCTACACACAACCAAGCAGGAACCATGTCTGTCTACACACAACATGCGGGAACCATATCTGCACACAACCATGTGGGAACCATGTCTGTCTACACACAACCATGCGGGAACCATGACTCTACGCAGAGCACAAACCAACAGGGCTGAAACATAAACCAAAACAAGAAGACAGAATGCAAGCTGTATGTCAGCTCAGAGTCAGAGAGAGACAAGACAGCAGCTGGTCCAGGCACACTGCAGTCCCAGCAGGCTGCTCTATGCTGTTTCTTCTGGAGGTGAAGGAGAATGCAGCTCAAGCAGAAACCAGCCACAAGCTTTCTGTCAAGCCTTGGGGGCCAGCTCCAGCTTTCCACTCTGTGAGGGAAGTGCTCCTCTGCCATCTAGCAGAAAGTCTGTCTTCCCAAGGTGTCTACTCGCACACACACATGCTCCAGTGCTGACCCGTGATGACCTAATGGGAAGATGGCCGTGTCACCCCAGTCCTCTATCTTCCAGGGAGGACAGAGGTAAGATCCAAGTGCTGGTGCCGGCTCTTCCTCCATCAGTAAATGACTCAGCCATACTACCACACAGCAGTCCAGAAGGCCCTGCCTACTCAGTTTGCAGCCAGCATACTCCACCCCCAGGCTCTTAATGAACCACCAGATTCCCAAACCTAAGCTACAATGAATGGAAAAAGAGAAACCAGAGCCAGACCTGAAGTAAACACAAGTGGACAAGAAAACCTCAACAGCACACTGGAGAAGCCATGTGGCAGTTACAGGAACACTGAGAGCATTCAGAAAATCAGGCACTGGGACACCTAAAACAGAAAGGACAGCCCGTGAGGATGTAGGATCCTGGCCCCCAATCACTCCCGGCGGATAGGACATTAAGCAGTTGCCACAGGACTAAGCATCACACTCCTGGGCACACAGTCAGGCAGAAAACATATGCCATGGCAAGTTCGCAGTAACAGTTAGAGCAGCGCTGCTCACACTACAAACAGAAACATAAGCTTCAGGCCCATTACAGGATGGACGGTTGAGCCACCTAGTACTGACCATGAAAAACAATCAGTGATACAACTACCACAGGAACCCTTAGAACGCCGTGTTAGCTGCAACACCCACAGCAGACGCTGTGTACTAACTCCAGTCATGTCAATTGTCCATACCAAGCAAACCCGTAGCTGAGGACTTGGCAGGCAACACAGGGAGGGGGGCTGGGATGACTGCTGGCTGGGAAGGGCTTCCTTGAGGGCAGGCGGGAACGTTTCAGGAGGCGGCTGTGGGTAATCAATTGCTAGATGTCATTGACTAATTGTACACATCAAAATAATACATTTTACACTAGTTAAGTTATAGCTAAATTATAACCAGGAGAACAAATTACAGACTCAAAAGTTCTGACCACAGAATTCAACAAAAGGTCCCAGAAAAGAAAGCAGATACAGAGATGGGAGAGAGAAACAGACACCGAATACTGGGGTCAGAGGAAACAGTCCCACAGGCCCAGTGACAAGCGCTCTGGACAAAGCACATGGAAAGACAGACAGACAGATGTGGGAGACAGTGTTCCATTATGTAAGGGAAAGCGCTCCTCCAACATCCAGCAGGAAGGCTGTGGATCCCATCAGGACACCACCCTTGGAACAGAGTTATGATTTTAGAGTGGTGGAGACAGGGTAAGACCTTCTAAGCACCTGAAGCTGGAAGGGCCTCACTAGAGACCAGGGCCCTACACAGGGATACTTCTCATCTTGGAAAGAAAATTCAAACTTCTGTATAACAGATATTTTCAAGTCTGCCAAGTCTCCACAAACTTCTGTCCTAGGACATCCTTGCTCAGAGAGGTACCAAAAGATGTAAGCAGGTCTGCCAAGAGCATGAACCCAAGGGTGAGGATGATGGAGAATACAAGTGTAGGCGGAAACAAGCCCTGGACCAGCAGGAGGGGCGGTGGTAGGCTCTGGAGGAACGAAAGCATTAAAGGTTGGCTTCTCAGACAGTAAGTACATCACCTAGCAGCCCAGGTGAGTCTGGAAGCTGTAGCTCCTCCTACCTTGGACTTGGGCGTGCTGGGACTGCAGGTATGTGCCAGTATGCCAGGCTGCACTGAGGGGCATTTAGGCAAAGCTGGCAACAGGAAATGGCATTCCTCATCACTCTGCAACAGAAATGCTTCTCTTTTTCTCGTTTTCCTTCTAGTTCTTTGCTACTCCATCTGGAATCTTTCCTGCCTTGCTTCCAGGTGCCACACTGTAATGTCAAGTACTACGCCAGAGACAGCAAACAAACCTTAGCTCCACATTCATGTGAATCTGCACCACTAATTCTCACTCCCTCTCTTATTGAGTGATGGGGCAAAGTTTCTTACCGTCCACCTGCTCAGTTCTATGCTTCAGGTAGGGAAACTGAAAAGCCTAAGTTAACAGGAGACATGACAGCAGGATCAGCCACGTTAAGTGTTCAGTCCACTGCAATCTCCAACATACAGTAAATATCACATTTGGGATGAAAGGAGAAAATATTGTTATTAATCTTCAAGGTCAACTTGACTAGATTTGGATTAGCTAGGAGACACACTACAGAGTGTCTGTGAGGGCGTTTCCAGGGAGGTTTTTAACAAAGGGTGGAAGGCCTGTTCTGAATGTGAGCAGCACCACCCCAGGGGCTAAGGCCCCACATGGAATGACAAGGATCAAGCTAGCTGAGCACTAGCACTCACCCCCAGCTTCCTCCCTGCTAGCACAGTGTGAGCACATGCCTCACACTCCTGTTGCCATGGTTCCCCATGGACTGTATCCCCTCCAACCACGACAAATGCTCCTTAGACTGGTTTGCTAAGTGTTCTGTCATAACAACAAGAAAAACTAAAACTAAAGCCCAACCACTAAACAGGGCATGGGGTCATACAACCTTTTCACAGGAGTCACCTAAGACAGAAAACACACAGTTACAGTACGATTCCTAACAGTAGCAAAAGTATAGTTATAAAGTAGCAATAAAATATTTTACGGTGGGGGGGGTCACCACAACATGAGGACAAGGGTCCTCAGCATTAGGAAGGTTGAGAGCCACTGCCAAGAGGGAAAGGAGAACCTTCCAAATTATCTGTTTCAGCCCCTTCTGCACTACTTCCAAGGCCTGTGTGCATGTCAGTGTGAAGAGTCAGACATCCAGATACCACACACCAGTTTATAGTGCAATGTTCCTAATGGAACATTTTTTTCTCCTTGTCAAATCTGGGTTCATTTATGTTGTTTGGAACTGAACTCTCTGAATAGTAAGATTAACAGAGTATGATGGGTTCAGGGCCCTTTGGGTCCTTCTGACCCACAAGTCCTGTGTGCAGGTGGGATCGACTGCTCAAGGTAGGGGTGTTCTTTGCAAAGGGAGGAGGGTGCTCTCTGCAGGTTTCCCTGATAGTTCTCTCCAAATTCATGTTTTCTGCTCCTGGAGCTTCCACATGTGGAGGATCCTGTAGTGAAATACTTCTGACCAGTTTCCTGCTCTGGAAGTATCTGTAGCTTTTATAAGCAGACCAATTCTAACGCAAAAGTGCAGAGTCTCAAATGCTCAAGGTGGGGGGTTGGGGGGAGGTAACTTCCAACAATCAATTAACCTAAAACTATGCAATGCAGGGCCTGCCTAATTTACACAGTATCATCAGATTCAGGCCCCACATTGGTTTTTGTGACTGCTGAGGTTCTAGAACACGTGGATGCCTGGCTACAGATCAGTAACAAACTACTACAATCCAAAGGTCAAGAGTCACCTATGAAGCTATCAGGAGATGCTTAAGATGTCAGGAAGCATGGTTGCCTTTGGATACATTTCTGAGGGAGTAGATTAAAAAGGCAACTGTTTCTTCCATTCTAAAGGAAACAAGGGCCAAACAGACATGAAGATGTTCTGCAAGCAAGGACTATTCAGTTCAGAACAGGAACCTGCTACCATAAGGCTCCAAGTCAGACTGAAGGCCCAGCACTGCAGTTGGTGCCACTGTGAGAAGACTATGTGGACCTCTTCCATAGGATCCAGAAGTATCAGTGGTTTAAAACTATAAGGCTTCTCTCCTGCACAAGTTTAAGCTGCATATAGCAAGCACTTGCTTGCTGTGGCAATGTCCAGTCATCTCTCTCCTCCCAACAGGCCAGTGACCCACTTCCTGTTTAAGTCTCCTTATCTCTTTCCACCCCTCCCCATTCCATGCTTTCTTCTTCAGGAGCCCAGCCCCAGCAGCCAGATTCTCTTCAGATGCTAGTGGTTTTCAAAGTTTCAGTGACTCAAAGGACTACCTAACCCCTTCCCATGAAAAAGATTCTTCCTGTGAACTCAGTACCCATAGAAACCTAGGAACCAGCTTCCACTTCCTTGGAAGTGCATTAGGACATTTCAGACACTTTGCAAACATCTGAAAATGGCTCAAACTCCCCAGTCTAATGTCATTTTAAAGCTGTAGCCCCACATTTCCAACAGCCTTTCCTCAGCTGGCTTCCTTTCTTCCTTCCATCACAGTTCACATAGTTATTCAAAGACTGAAATCTTAGTACCTCTCACTTCCGGACACAAGACCCTGCCTAACAGGCTTCACCCTGTCTTGCTTCTCACACTCAAGAGCCTTTTCTTGTTATCATTTCCTAGAGCTTCGATGAACTCTGTGCTGTAATACTCTCACTAGATCACATTATTGAGATAATTTACGCTTAGCCAACCCCAGCTTCAATTCATCAACTCATCCTCTGTCCTCCATGTGCACTACACACTTCCATCCTAGTCAACACACTTTGCCTTGGTGGTGTTAATAGACAAAGCTTCCATCTCTCAACACATACAGGAAATGAGCATAGAGCCTCACTGCGATGCTCTATGTCTGCTAGACACCCATCTTCCTGACTCACTTTGCAAATTAAATAAGTGTTCCAGAGACAGAACTCACAGCAGTCTCTGGAACACTATTGCCCCGAAAAGCCTTTTCAAAAGCTACATTCCTACTGTTAGGAGCACAGCCATGGATTCTTTTACTCTTGTCTATGGTTGCTTTCACACCTCAATGGCATCTGAGAAGGTGTGAACAAGTCCCAAAAGCCCAATAATTTACGATCTTGCCCCTTAAGGAAAAAAGTTTACAGACCAGGCCTATAGCGATCTAAAGGAACCCCTCCTCTAATTGCTGTTATGGAAACCAAGAGTGGAAGTGTGTCTTGGAGAGGGGGAAAGGGGCGCCCTTGGGAAGTGGAAACAGTAGCTTCTAGGCCAGCGGTCAGAATGCTTCCTACAGTAAGGATAGTAAGACTAAGAATGGGGAATCAAGAGAACCAGTAAATGAATGCAGGCTGTCAGAGAAGGCAGGCACAGGATGGTCTAAAGCAACCTGAAGGTCTCAACGCCTCTGCTGATTCAACAGGACAGAGACTCCTGGTAGGCAGTGTGTGGAGGCCGTTCTCAGGAGGGCAGAGCAGCACAGTTCACACAGCTGTTCTGTGCAAAAACCTCCAGTGACTCAGAGAAGCCCAAGTCCATACATTGGCGTGTGAGGCTCACACAACCAGGGCTCTTCTTTCTGATGTGACCCCTGCAAACCCTAAACCCTCAGTCTCACTGGCTTTCTTGCTGTCTTAGTTTGGGTTTTTATTGCTCTGAAAAGACACCAGGACCATGGCAGCTCTTATAAAGAAAACATTTAATTGAGGGGGCTCAATTACAGTTTCAGAGGTTCAGTCTAATATCACCATGGCAGGGAGCATGGTGGCATGCCAGCAGAGGTGGTGCTGGAGCTGAGACTGTTACATCTTGCAGGCAACAGGAAATCAACTGACCATCACACCGAGTGAAGCTTGAGCTTCACTTCAAAAGACTTCAAAGCCTGCCCCCACAGCGACACACTTGAACAAAAGGTGTGGCCAAATTAAAAATGTGCCCTCCAGCCTCAAAATCTGGCCACACCTCCTCAAACAAGGCCACACCTAATAGTGCCACTCCCTATGAGCTTATGGGAGCCAAATACACTCAAACTACCATACTTGCTCTTCCTAAGCACACTGGGAAAGCACCTACTCCACGCCTTGAGGCATCCACTAGGATGTCTGTCTCCAAAGAAATCAACAGAACTCATTTTCTTGTTCAAATATGATTTTCCCAGAGACCACAAAATCCCAGCAACCACCATCCTGGTCCTTGCATACTCTTCCCTCCTATTTTTAACTCTATTTGTACCAACATATTACTTCTAATATAATTTTCCTCTGCTTCTTACATTGCTATAAAACAGCAGGGGATGCAAAAAAAATTCTTTGAGTGAATGAACAGGCTCAAAAAACGAATATGGTCTATCAAAGATACAGGAGCAAGCCACTGAGAATCTTGAGATGGGAGCAGAGGATTCTAAGATGCCCTCACAATGTGGGCTAGCTACAAAATGGCTTGATTCATTCATTTTCTTTATACAAGAGTGCTAGCATATGCCCCCATCTCCTATTCCCAGAACAACAGGAATATATAAATCGGTGCAAAGACACTGCACTTTACAATAAAATCAAGCTTCTACGGATGGCTACGTAGTCTGGTCTCTTCTGACCTCGTCTCACCAACCATGAGGCTTCCACAGGCTTTCCCCATCAAACATCAGCCATGCACAGCTCTTTCTCATCACAGAAACCGTCCCACCTGTTAAAACCGATCTCCAGAGCTGCTTTTTCAACATTCACATCTGCCACGGCCTCAAGAACACCAACTCGGACATCCTGACATTGTCCATTATTTTCTTCCCAACATCTAAAATCCTGTCAAGTGGTACTTGCCTACGTTCATCTTACTCGTGTCCACCTGGTTCACCAGAATGTGAACGGTGTCTAGAACACGAGGCAGAAAGGGGATGAGGTGAGTGGGACAAGGTGAATGAGGTGAACTGGGACCATTTCCACTACATCAGTAAACCCCACAACTCATCTGCAGCGGTTATTGAGAACAGAGCATGCCACTGTAACAAACTACCACGACGTACACATCTTAATGGAATATTTTAATCAGACAATTAACACGTTATTTAACCAAAGCTACGCTGATGGTACTTCAATAGATAGGTGTAAAATAAAATGCAGCTCCCGAATCGTGAAGTCTCGTGACCCGGGCACGCAACATCATAAAAGCCTTGCCTTCAAGTAACAAATGATTAGGAATGCGAGAAGGCCTTCACCCCAGAAAGGAAGATTCCCTCTGCACTTAGGGTCACCCACCAACCCAACTCGGCCCTGCAAACCCTGAATCTGGGCAGAGGAGGAAGGGGCCCTGCAGAGCGCATTCATTCGCCTGCCACCAGCATCGCGAACCAGGTGAGCCAATTCTGGAGCCCGTGACTAAACAAAGCAC
>CABHPP010102154.1:0-49620 GCA_902168425.1 Peromyscus attwateri
TTTTTTCCCTGATTCTGGTGCTCTGGCATCTGAAGCCTTGCTGTTCCTGGAATGATTTTCCTCATAGGACTGGGCAAACCAGAAAGAGAGTAGATGGGGCATCTGCAAGGGTGACTTCCACCAACAACTCAACCAGTCCATAGCCTACCCCTCAGTGACCTCCTCTTTCAAGTACTTGCCTGACAAGTCACTATTCACCCGTCCTAATCATTCTATTCAAGTGTCAGGGGTATCACAAAAGGACAGGTTCTATGTTCTAGAGTCTATCAAAATTGTTCAAATTAATTAATTCTGTACTTGTTTAACTGCCTTTCCCTGTAGGTGGAGTTTTCCTGTCCTATAGCCACTCTCAAATAATCACTCAGAGGTTTAATATTGATTACAAATGCTTGGCCAACAGCTCAGGCTTATTACTAACTAGCTCTTACATTTTAAGTTAATCCATATTCCTTATTTATGCTCTGCCACATGGTGGTATCTTCTTTCAACATGGCACAACCATCTCCTGATCCTTGTGCAACTGGCTGATGACTCTCTCACTCCACCCTTCCTCATTCCATCATTTTCAGTTTGGCTTTCCCACCTAATTTTATCCTGTTCAGCTATTGGCCAGTCAGATTGTTTATTAAACCAATCATAGCAATATATATTTACACAGTGTAAAGGAATATTTCACAGCATTTCCCATTCCTTTCCATAAAGCAATAATGAAAGCACCCTTCCTTCTGTCTCCTTACCACCCTCTGAAAACATGGCCCTGGGTAATGTATCCTACCTCCTATTTCTATGAACTGTACAAATAGAACCTATTTTTCTTTCAAGGCAGTTATTTCAGTGTCTACATAGCTCTCCATACTCGATTGAAACAAATTCTGGATATGTGTTGAACCACAAATACATAGAGACCATCTCTGATTGATAATGTTTCAGTTGTAATTCTCTAAAGCTCAGGAATGAACTCAGAATGCCATTGGTCTCAGACAAATATGAGCTGAGAGTTGATTGTGCATAAGACTAGAGATGATGTGCTCTTTCTCACCCAGCGAAGCACTACAACAAGAAGAGAGTGGTCAAGTGGCTTGTTTGATGATGATTGTGATGTAGTATTGCCCAGCATCTATTCTTGGGGAAAGGTCTAAATTCAATACCTGAGGCCATAAAGAAGGGAATTATGCATGAGTCTTGCAGACAGACAGTCAAGCATCCTGGGTATGGTACTGTGCTGGCTAATTCTTTTGTCTACTTGGCATAAGCTAGAGTGATCTGGGAAGAGAGAATCTCAATTGAGAAAAACACTTCCATCAGATTGGCCTGTAGGCAAGCCTGTGGACATTTCCTTGATTAACGAGTAATAGGGGAGGGCTCAGCCCACTGTAGGTGGTACCACCTCAGGGCAGGTGATTCTAGATTGTACTAAAAGGCAAGGTGGGCAAGCCATGGGAAGAAAGTCAGTAAGCAGTGTTCCTTCACCGAGTGCGCTTCAGTTCCTGCCTTGTCTTCCCTCAGTGATGGAATGTAAGCAGAGAGTAGGAGATGAAAGCAAACCTTCCCTCCCAAGTTGGTTTCATCAGGTTTTTTCACAGCCACAGAGAAGCAAAAGCAATCTAAGACCGGTACTTGGGTGTGTCTTAGCATACACCTCTTGAAACCAGCTTGTCTTGGTCCACGTTCTGCTGCTAACATCACAATACTCTAGGCTGAGTAAGCCACAGAGCAAAAAGGTTCATCTGGATGCCTAGCCAAGGTCAAAGGCTGCCTTTGGTGATGGCCTTGATGGCAAAGGGTCAGTGTGATGGATGGCACAGTGCACCGCACTTCGAGAGGCAGGGAGTCTGCATGGGTGTCCTCCGGTTCCTGTTGCCCTTCTAATTAAGCTACCAGATTCAACCATGGTAATCCCAGCTTGATACCCTTATGAAAAGTCTTGTTTCTAAACACCACAGTTGGATTAAAGAGTCCACCCAACTAATGCTTCACAGTGCGGATCCGATCCCAACATCAGTCTCAGAGAAGACAAACCAGATTCAGACTACAGCAGGTCTAGGAGACAGAATGCCCTTTCTGAAAGGCCATGTGACAGAAGGCAGGCTGTGGGCCACGTATTTGTGCCCTGTCCTACCTGGAAAAAATAAAAAGGCTGAATGTACAAACAAAAGTAATTTGGAATACTATCAAGGTGATTTTGAAGCACAAACAAAGAGAAACAGAGTTGAGTGTAGTGGTATTGTGTTCCCCAAAATATTGTGCACTCTAATAAACTTATCTGGGGTCAGAGACAGAACAGCCACAAAATTAAACATAGAGGTTAGGCAGTAGTAGCACACACCTTTAATCCTAGCATTCCAGAGGCAGAAATCCCTCTGGATTTCTGTGAGTTCAAGGCCACATTGGAAACAGCTGGACGTGGTGACACATGCCTTTAATCCCAAGAAGTGAGCCTTTAATTCCAGGGAGTGATGGCAGAAAGCAGAAAGATATGTAAGGCATGAAGACCAGAAACTAGAAGCATTGGGCTGGTTAAGCTTTTAGGCTTTGAGCAGCACAGTTCAGCTGAGATTCATTGTGGATGAGGACTCAGAGGCTTCCAGTCTGAGAAAACAGGATCAGCTGAAGAATTGGCAAGGTGGGGAAGCTGTGACTTGTTCTGCTTCTCTGGTCTTCCAGCATTCACCCCAATACCTGGCCTCAGGTTTGTTCTTATGAATAAGACCTGTTAAGATTCCTGCTACAGTTGAGGGTGTGAGGACATGCTCTCTGTGTCTGAGCAACAGTCTCAGAGGCCATCCTTGCTGACAGGCCGAGGATAAATGCAGTTGGGAATCAGTAACAGAGTGAGACGGCTGCTTTGGGCGCTCTGCAGCTGGGGCAGAACCAGGAGACAGCCTTCCGGGCAGAGCAGCAGCGTTCTGTGTGGAAATTCATCCCTGAATCCTCAGTTGTTGTGGGCAAGGGCTCCAGCCAAGCTGCCACATTACCACAGACAGATGAGAAGAACTTCAGAGGGTGGTCCATGAACACTCTATGGAGCTGGGCATGAAGGGACTTTGAAAAAGCATACAGAAAGCATGGGGAAAGCAGAGGCCAGCCACACGGGGGTATCCAGTTCAACCTAATGCACCCTCGTTTTTAACCATAGGTTGGGCCTAGGAGCAGAACAATCTATTGAGAAAGCCTGGGTGATAATTCTGTTCAAGCTCGGATCAAAGGCATTAGCCAGGGACGTTCAGACAATCTAAATGCTGAGATCTCTTGAATTTCCATACCCTCCAAACCCGGCAGACGCCTTTCCAAGGTTGTTCTCAATAAGAAAAATGAGAGTGCCTTGCAACCCGCTGGTGCCATTAATTCCTTTGGAATCAAGTGGCTCATCCCTTTGATCTGTATGGCAGCTAGGCACTCCTGTTTGAACCGCTCTCCTGCTGGGGACCCTGTTGGGTAGCATTGACTGTGGCCAGTCAGGAGCTAAGGGACTTTAGGGGAGGGAGGCGCTCCACACCTGTGCTAGCCAAGGTTGAAGCCAATTAAAGGAGACATGAAAACAGTTTAGTTAGCTGGAAGGGCAGCTTCCCATACATCAGTGACTTTGGGAAAGTGTCACCGAGTGTTACTTAGACAGAAGGTGTGGCTACTGCCACTGAAACCTGAGGCGGTCTGATATTCCTCCAGTGCTCCAACCCCCTCCCACTCTGAATCTGAAAGTCCATCTTCTGTCACCTCCCCAGGTAGAAAAGACTGGAAAGGCTACTGGCATTTTGCTTAAGCCAAGGGCTGGGCATTGCTTTAGCCCATCTAGCACATTCAGTCAAAACAGCACTGGTTTCTGGGTTAACAGTGAGGTCAACAGACTTAAGCACAGAAACTAGCATGCAAATGAACCACTCCCACACTGTGGGAGGGACTCTTCTGTCTCCCAAGTCTTGTATTTAAAAAGTTGTTGCTGGGCCACTCAGTGATATAAGCCATTTTCCCAGTAATACAGTCTTTTCTATTATGACTTTAGTGAACACACAATATCCTCTGGAGTTCATTGTCTGTGTATCTGCTGAGCATACCTTAATGAAAACGAGTTCTTCAAGGTGCATCTTTATTTCTATGTCTTAAACAAACTTAACAGGAGTGCTTCAGGCTCAGAAAATGCTCCCTCTCTGAATGTAGGAGCTTCCCACTTCCACTGACCAGATCCTTGGCATGTGTGGTGATATTTTGTTTGTGATCTAACAAATAAAGCTTTCCTGAAGATCAGAGTGTGGAGCTAAGACACTAGTTAGCCATAGAGACCAGGCAGTGGTGGCACATGTCTTTAATCCCAGCACTAGGGAGGCAGAGGCAGATAGATCTCTGTGAGTTCAAAGCCACCCTGGGATTAATCCAGTCTGAAAAGAGAAACAGAGTCAGGCAGTGATTGCTCACACCTTTAATCCCAGTACTTGGGAGTCACATGCCTTTAATCCCACCACTAAGAAGGTGGAGACAGGAAGGGATGTGGCTGGACAGAGAGAGGAATATAAGTCAGGAGGAGACAGGAGACCACTGCATTCAGCCTGAGGATTCATAGAGACAGGAACTCACTTTCTTTAGGCTGAGGATTTCGTAGAGGGAAGAACTAGTGGCTGGCTGCTCTGCTTCTCTGATCTTTCAAATTTCACCCTGATATCTGACTCCAGGCTTTTATTAATAAGACCAAATTAGAATTCATGCTACAGGCATGGGTCCCCTTGTGTTTCCTAACATTTCTACATACTGGTGTCTTACGCCTCTTTCTAAATACTGATTACTTCCAAAGCAAAACTAAGTAGTTTCAACTCTGTATTTCCTACACTCCACAGAACACCTGATGTTTATGGTGCTCATTAAAAAATGTAACATTTTACAATCATGAAAATGATGCTATTAGCATCAGAGCCCTTCATTACAAGTGTTAGGGCTTTAAAAAATGACACCCTAAAGTATAATACTTCTGCAGAGTTGGGTGCTTTGAACAAAGGAACATTCTCCTGTACTCACCTCCACTTTGACTGTCTCCCCTTTTCCACTCTTCCAATGTAGAAAAAGGGCCTTCCTTTGAAGTCCCCGGCCTACCTGAAGTTCACATTCTCTGGAAAACTGACTTGCAGGAAGAAAGATCAAGAGTCGATGCCACACCCAGAGAACAGGTGAATATCCAAAGTCTCGGATATTGTCTCTTCTTCAGATGCATCATCTTTAAAAATTGTCACTCTTGAGCAGGGAGTGGTGGTACACATACTTAATTCCAGCACTCAGGAGGCAGAGGCAGGTGGATCTCTGAGTTCAAGGCTATCCTGGTCTATGTAGCAAGACCAGTCAGGGCTACATAAGTGAGACCTTGTCTCAAAAAACAAAAAAACAGAAAGAAAGAGTCATTACTCTTTCTCCAAAGTTAGCTTACATTCCCACTTCATTCTTTCCAATGAAGAGTAAACTTGACCTTCAATGGTCTGACCTTGCTTGAATCTCATATTGTATGTGAATCTCATGTGTTTGCATATTCAAAGTAGCATACTTTTTCTTTTACTAACCTGCCTACTGTTGGGTACTTTGGAGACTCAAGCAGTCAAACCATCTGCGAGATGGAAAGAGTGGGTTCCTTCTGCCTTACCTACAAGCTGTGACAATACCACTTCAGGTAAGTTTATCAGAGAAGGAATTTATTAAAACTAAGCCTCTGGGAAATGCCTCAACATACCAATGAACAATGGTATCTCAGCAGGAAGACCCCACTGAAGGAACAATCACAACTGTGTGTCTCTATCCTGCCCCTTATCCTCAGCACTCAGGTGGCTACCGTGTGGTGTGCAAACAGCACAAGGCAGACCTCAGTGTGGCAGTTTCCTCGGAGCTTTGTGATCCCCATTGGAGTCTGTCTTTCTAACCCTTTGCTGGAACATAGCAGAGTAAAGTGTGAACTGAGGGGCTGAGATGGCCACCAGGAGATACCTGAAGTGTGAACCGTTCTCTTCACTTCCGTAACCAAACAATCTGATAAAGACGACTCAAGAAAGAACAGTTTAAATTGGCTCACAGTTGAAGAAGGGATGCACTCTATCAGGTGAGAGGCATGGTCACCAGAACAGGAGGCCTGCCATCAGGAAGCAGAGAGCAGACAGGAAGTAGGGCCTAGCTATAAACCCTCAAGGCCCACCCTTAAGGAGCCAGCCACTTCCTGAAGAGACTCTGCTTCGTAAAGGCATAACAACCTTCCCAAACAGCTGGGGACCCAGAGTTCAAAGATACTATCCTATGGGGCATAACGTACATTCAAACCACATTACCTGGGTTGTGAGGGAACAGAAAGGAGGGGACATGGCTTCTTTCTTGACTGTATTAATCTCCATCAGGACCATGCCATCAATCAGTAAATGCTGCTGCTTGCCTGTGCTGAGCCTGGCAGCTAGAAGCATGTTGGCAAATGGGTTTCTTTAGAGTAAGTTCAGGATCTGGAAATGAATGGGTCTCATTGCTTGAACTGAAATCACCTGAATGAGCAAGAACTGGGTTAGAGATGTTGCCTAAGGCTGCACATCATCTTTTCTTGTAGCAGGAAATGGATAGAAATGGAGGTTGAATAATGCTTTCTTTCTTCATGTTTTATATATGAACCCATCATTTCTCCTAACAGAAAGACTTAGAAACTGCAGAGCCCATAGACTTGGAGAGACAGCAATATTATCTGACGAATGATCCGTGAAAACTCAGTTGCCTTGCAATGAGCTAGCCAAGACAGGGATCTTACCCTTTGTAAGGTGAGAGTTTGCAAATGATCTCAGCTTGCTCCAGAGTCTCCAGGTGCCAGCAAGCTAGCATTTCCCAGTACCTCCTAGCATGTTTGTCCCAGCTGAGGCTAGATTACATTTCCAGATCCATGATGTTTATCTGCTTCTTACAAAAATCACTTCATGTTTGCTCTGTAAAACACAGGAATAAACAAGAGACAAGGACCCTTTCCTGGTGCACAACCCCACGGTGAGTCCTCGGGTCTTGTATGGGTCACAGTGCGGTTCTGTGAGGTGATGGGAGAACAGGTGATCTGAAAAACTGTGCTGAATTTTCGTCCTCACAAGGGATGTTTGCTGGTGTTCACCTAAAGCCAGTACAAATGGTTTTCCCATCCAAACCACAACCTCTCAAGCACAGGAAAAAAATAAAACAGTGGGCAGTCAAAGTAAGTGGCAGTACTTATTAAATTCCTAACAATTAAAAGGATCCAGGGAGGGTCCTTCAGACAATCCTGTTCTATGTGCATGTTCTGCAGTTTCATTTGATTAAAATGATTCCTATCTGAAAAGAGACTTAAGTGGGAAAGATTTTAAGTTCCACACTTGTCACCCACTCTTCCCAATCTCGGTTCACTCATTCATAAAGCCTTAGATACCATCAACTTGAACCAGATCTCAGGCAACCTAAACAAAATCCCTGGAGCACGTGACACAATGACCAGAAACAGTAGATGGTCAGTAATTAGTAACTGACAGCAAGCTAATGCTTACATGAAGAACAGAAAGAAAAGCAGCAAGTACCAAGATCTGGCACCAAAGAACAGTCTCAACTCTGCCCAGTCTGTTCAACCAGCTTCCCTGCCAAGAATGGCCATGGCACCCCAGAGCTGTGATTCCCACATCCATGCACACCAGTGTACCCTGCCTATTTCTATAGTGGCATCAAGATGGGAATACATGGGGGCTGCAGGGATGGCTCAGCAGTTAAGAGCACTTGCCATTCTTTCAGAAGACTCAAGCTTAGCTCCAAGTGCCCATATGGAGAAGCTTATAATGGTCTGAAACTCCAGCTCCTCTTCTGGACTCCTCAGACACCAGCATGCATGTATACCTACACACACACACACACACACACACACACACACACACACACACACACAATTACATAAAAAACAAGTATTTTTTAAAAGATAGGAATAATAGCATAGACAAAAAAATCAGGGTTAGAAAGACAAAACTTCATCTGTGGAATACTTGGGGTCAGTGTCAAAGCTCCACATGCTCATTGATATTTAAAAGAATATAATCTCACCAATTCAAGGCAACTCATTTGCTGATGTTTAAAACTTAATTTCATTAATGTGAATTCTCTATACATTTTAGATCTTCTCCTCATCTCTTGTCATCCGTCCAGAGAGGAGAATGACTTTAGTTATAAGATTGAATAGGGGTTGAGGCATGGTGCTGGTTAGTTTTTGGTCAACTGGACACAGTCTAGGACCATCTGGGAGGAGGAAACTGCAATTGAGAAAATGCCTCAGATTGGCCTGCAGGCAAGTCTGTGGGGGCATTTTCTTGCTTAGTGATTAATATGAGAGGGTCAGCTCATTGTGGGCAGGGCCACCCTTGGGAAAATGGTCCTAGGTTGTATAAGAAAGCAGGCTGAGCAAGCCATGTGAAGCAAGCCAGTTAGCAGCACCCTTCCATGGCATCTGCATCGGTTCCTGCCTTGAGTTTCTGCTCTGAATTCCCTTCCTGGTGGACTGTAAATTGTGAGCGGAAATACACCCTTTCCTCTTCAAGTTGCTTTTGGTCAGGGTGCTTACCACGCAACAGAAGACAAACTAGACTGGGCGTGTATCTACCTACCAGTCATGAGCAAAGACAGGTGTTAGGGTGGCTGATGCAAGGTGTGGCTGGTATCCTCAAGCCTGGGACATCTGCTCCTAGTTCTGCAAGACTTCCTGTCATACTCCGTGGCTTGTCATCACCCCACCTCTTTTCCAAGACTTCTACAGCATACAAAGATCTCCACAGTTTGGAAGTTTTAATGACTTCTCTCTTAAACATACCGGTTTTCACTTTCCACAGAGCAGGAGTTAGAGCTCTTCTTCAAAATTCCCCTCTGTAATCTCTTGTCTATAAATAAAATTCGCCCTCTTTCCTCAGGCATTGCCTCTTGATATTCCAAACAAGCTTCTTGAGGTTCAAAATATTTATTTTACTTTTGTCTTTTCACTTGACTGTTTCTCTGAGTAAGAATCGAGTTCATGGTCTTTGCTATGGACTTACCACAAAGTGGTTAAATATAAACTTCCAAAGGTCTTAAACTTGACTCTCTTGTCCACTTTGTGCTGTCTTATTCTGAAGACAGTTCATATGACAGTGGGGATGGACTCAGCCAGAGGGGTTGCTCAAGACTCTGGCTGTGTTCTTACAAATATATTTCTCCAACCAACTCCCTCTGGTTTATTTTTTAAGATTTGTTTTCACTATTTTTAATTATATGTAGGTGTATTTGTATATGGGTATGTGCACATGAGTGAGTATAGGTACCCAAGGAGGCCAGAGACATTGGAGTTTGACCTGGGTTCTGGGAACTGAAGTAGTGTCCTTTGGAAGAACACCAAGCATTCTTAAACCACTGAACCATCCCCTCTAGTTCTTCAACTTTCCTGTTGAATGCAGGAGTCTGTTGAAGACATGAGGTCTTATTGCCTTTATTTTATTATTTATTGCCTTTACTTTATTATCCTTCTGCAATTCTTAACACTAGGCTGACACCTTTTTCCCAAGTCACTGAAGCAGCCATGGAAAGGGTCCTTGTGCCATCTTGTGATTTTTGTCTCGACTTTGCCTTTTCCTTGGCCTGCTAACCAGTTCACACTCAAACACTGGGGAAAAAAAGCAAAATAGCCCTTTATTTGGGTGTTCAGAATTATAATTTTTGAGACACAGGTTCAAAAGAAGAAAGTCGGACCTTCTCGGAGACTTTGGAGGTTGGAAAGGACTGAGGAGTGTGACAGGAGGTGGCAAGCATGGATACATAAAATGGAAGTTCCATAAAGCAAGAGTCTGCAAACCTTCCATTGTGCACTGTGAGCCTGGGCCATAGTGGAATTTCAGGATCCCCACGCCTGTCATTCCAGATACTGGCTGCCCAAGGGTGGAGGTGACCTTACTCTAGGCAGCAGCTAGAATCGTGCAGAAGTCTTTCTCACTGAACGGCCTCCTGATTCTTTTAATGTTTCAATGTCCTTTGCTTGGAATTTTCCTTTTATGTTCACGAGTGTAACAGCCCCCCACTGGGCACACCCAACCTTTTCCCCATCTGTCTTCAGCAATAGTCTTCTGGAAGCCAGGACACAAAACCATGAAGTTCAGCTGGGAGAACCTAAGGAAGAGGACATTGCAAGTCTATGGTGCTGCCACACTTTTTAAGGAAGAGACCCAAGTCCAGATTCAGTGGCCTTTCTGCAGGTCAGCTATAACCCACATGATCAAAGCCTCAGTGTCCCAGACTTAACAGCAATAAAGACAAAAGCCATCTGCTGGACCCTCCTCTGGAGGCCCCTGCAGTAGCTGCCTTTACAAACTTATAACAAGGAATCTGTGGTTATGCTGGGAGCAATTACTGGAGTTTGGAAACATCAGCTCAGATAAAATTAGATTTGACCTGAGAGATTGTTCCAAACACCAGCTCACCCGCCTTTAATGTTCTGAATCCTATCAAATGGCACATCGTCGTCTCTTCTCAGCTTTAAAGTCAGTGTCTTCATCAGAGAAATGAAAAAGACCTGCTTTTTTGTTAAGATCGTTAAAGCTCTTTTCTGGCAGGTGTTGTAACGGGCTGGCAGATGTGGCTTGTGATGATATTATCAAATGCCACAGTACGTGACTAGGAGGGATTAGCTAAGTTATCATGTGTAGAGGTACTGCCCAGAGCCACAGAATATGGCATAGGAAAGTACCTGCCCCTTTGTCCTTAAAGAAACTGAGGGTCAGAGAAAACATGGGACCTACCCAAGGGCATGTGGATCAGATTCTGGCCAAGGCTTCAGCCACATCCCCAGGCCTTCACAATGGCTTCTGATGTTTGAGAAAGAGAGAGATGACTACATGGGACAGACATAATTTGACCCCTGAAACTTTGGTTTCAGAATTTAATGACATACGACAAGGAAGGGAGACAGAGCCAGAAGACTGGAAAGCAGAAGCAAAGGGGAATCTAAGTCCTTTAGGGATGTGGGGCACACCCATGTTCTTCACTGCTTTATCAACAGCACCAGCTCTATCTCTGATGCCCAGTGGATGTGTAGTAAATATCTGAAGGAGAGCAAATTGAGGCAGAGAGAGGAATGGAAATAAGTTAGCTGAAGACAATCTCATTCTGGGCTCTATGTACTTTGTAGTCACAACCCCAGGTTCAAGTTAAGGTGTTTTCCCTTCAAGGTATAGTTTGTTTGTTTTGGAGTTTGGGATTCGTCTTTTTGATCTCCGAGGGGTCTGTTTTTCTGGGTTGTTTTGTTTTATAGAAGCTAGAGAATGAGGTTGTTAATGTCAAACATCTGGATAAGTAAAACACTGTGAACTTTTTCTTTGGAGTAATTTTCCCAAGTTCACATAATAATAGCTACAACTAAAACAAAACAAAGAAAATGAAATCTTAAGTCTATCAAAACAAGCTCGACCTGTCTGCTCTTGGTGCACTCCTGTTTCCTCTGGTGCTTTCTGGATTACATTTTGCTTCCAGTGAAATCTACTTTGGCTATCTATTAATCTCGGTGGTTGTTGTTGTTGTTGACTTGCAGATCGGACTACAGGTCTGGCACTGATAATCACTCATCCATCCACTCATCTATCATCTATCTATCCATCTATCATTCAAAGGATAACTACATCATTTTGCAACACACTGTGTTGTGTGATTCTGCAGTGAGTGGGGCTTCCCTCTCTGGCTTCACACTCACAATTAGTAAGAAAAAGTGTTGGAACTATTACCAAGATTTCCATAGGTAACAGATCAGAGGTCAGGCTTTACATTTAGGTGGTTAAAGCCTAGTCAGTTAGAATGAATTCAAGATTCTCAACATGGCGTCTAAGGCAATGGTTCTCAACCTGTGGGCTGTGACCCTTTTGACCTTCCACAGGGGCAGCCTAAGACCATCAGGAAACACAGATATTTACATTATGATTCATAACAGTAGCAAAATTATGGTTATGAAATAACAACAAAATAATTTTATGATTGGGGTCACCACAACATGAGGACCTGTATTAAAGGGTCGCAGCATTAGGAAGGTGAGAACCACTGTTCTAAGGCCACCATGTTTTGGGATTCTCTCTACTCACACCACCCTCTTCTTACCATCATTACTCCTTCCCCTCATTAGCTTCAGCTGTGAACCTGACACAGCCCAGACTTACCCGAAGCAGTCTCAACTAAGGGACTGTCAGGATCAGACTGTCCCATGAGCATATTTGTGGGGCATTTTCTTAATCGCTAAAATTGATATAGGAGGGCCCAGCCTACTGTGGATGACACCATTGCTAGGCAGGTGTGCCTGGGCTGTACAAGAAATGTAGCTCAACAGGCAGTAAGCGGGTTCCTCTGCACTTTCTGCTCCAAGCTCCTACCTTAAGCTCCTACCTCGGCTTCCTTGGATGATGGACCACCTCTATGATAAAATAAACCCTTTTCCTCACCAACTTGCTTTTTGTCAGAGTGGTTCATCACAAGAGAAAGCAAATCAGGATACTTCCAGCATGCAAGTGAAGAGCTGTCTACTAAACAGAATCCTTTAAGATTATTTCCATTATAAGACATTAGTCCTTAACTTTTTTCTCGCATTAAAACATTCCCTTTCTAGTTCTTCATCTGACTCTCATAGCCCAGGACTCATCTCATGCTCTGTAGAAGAAGAATGATATTGGAATCCTCACTTTGAAAACCAGGACACATTCTATGACCCTTCAATGACTTACCCAAGGCCGTACAACCGGCAAGAGACACTGCTAAGAGCTGAGCTGAGGCAGTCTGTGCCAACGGACTTGGCTTGTCTCCCCACCCTACACTGCCTTCCTCACCATCAGAACCGGCCTCATTGATTCCCGTGTTTCAAACTTTATATCAGAAGTGTATGCTTTTTCCATGCCTGTCCTGCTTGCAACTATATCCTCAACACTTAGCAGAGCCTGGCATACAGTGGGCACCTGGAAACTACTTCTGAATGAATGAATGAACAGAGGCTTGGAAGAGAGAGAGTAGGTGTAAAGAAAGGTTAGAGGTAGTTACTCCCAGGTCAAGAAGTTTTATCACAGCTTAGTTCAGGGCACTGAAGAGAGCAAGGCTACAACTATATTCTTCTGCAGAAGTGGTGACAGGCTTATTAGAAATACCGGACAGGTGGGAGCAGATGCAGCAGCTGGTGATGAGGTACTAGAGAAAACAAGGCTTTGGGGGATGGAGAGAATGCTGTTCCTATCCTTGTGTGTAACAGGCATCACTTCCTAGAGGTCCTTCCCAAAGAGTACCCACGGTGTCACAGCAGGAAACTAGCTCCCTGAAAGGTCCCCATGGTGCCAATAACCTCGGAGTCCTCTCCAGCTGACCATCTAGATGGCACAGCAGATGGTGTTAGTGAGTCTGAAATGACTCCAGCTCTTTCTTCAGCCTGCTGCTTGCCAGATCCTCCCTGTCGGTCATAGGTCCCTGATCTCTTACAAATCAAGTGCCAGGGTGTGTGGTGGCCTATGCCACTTCATCTGCTTGGCTTTCCAAGATGGTGGTGCTTTGAAGGCAACGATCCGCACTGCTGGCTGGGACTTGCTAAGAATGGTCCAGGCCTGCGGTGCCTCTCAAAGGAGGAGCTTGGATTCGTGCAATGAGATTCTGATTCATGGGGCAATCTTCCCACTGCCCACTGGATCGTCTAGTTTCCCAGCCTCCAGAAGGAGACCCTGTGACATAGTGCTTGATAGTTGTAGCTTTCCATCCAAACAGACCCTCAGAGCTTTGAATGAATCAGTGACAACACTTGGATGTAGAAAGTTATAATGTGACTTAACTCCTCAAATAGTAACTAACGAATATTACTTACTTTTTCTGGGCTGGAGACTTTTCTAAGCCTTTGTTGATGTTCTACTTTGCTTTCTATTACTTTGGTAAAGACACCATGACCAAAGGCAACTCGAGGAAGAAAGAGTTTATTTAGCTTACATCCCCATCACCGTCTATTACTGAAGGGTGCCAAGGCAAGAACTCAAACAGGGCAGAAACCTGGAGGCAGGAACTGAAGCAGAGACCACGAAGGAACTTTGCTTAGCTGGAGTACTCTCAATGGCTTGCTCAGCTTGCATTGTGTACAACCAAGGACCATCTGCCTAGGGATAGCACTGCCCACAGTGCGCTGGCCCCCCCTATATCCACCATCACCACCACCAACAACAACAACAAAAAAGCCCCACAGACTTGTCTACATGCAAACGGATGGAGGAGGCATTTTGTCAAAGGAAATTCCTCTTCCCATTTGAGGCTATCTTGGGTCAAGTTGAATAAACACCTAACCAAAACAGTAGAAATCATCTCATTCAATTTTAGAACAACTCGGACTAACAGAAACTTCAAGAGCATTGCACAAATGAGGAACAGAGACACGGAAGGTAATGACTTACTGGAGGTCCTTCAAGCATCAACTTGTATCATCTACATTTGTCAAATGTGAAAGTTAGAGCTTTTAGTGACAGAATTATTTGATTGTAGTAACGTGTCCATGACTTTCAATTCATCATTACACCCTAGTCTAGGAGATAAAAGGAAGCTGCCACTTCCTGCCACTATTCCTGCAGTGACTAGACTATTGAGAATTCCTCAAGTTTGGGTTTATCCCTTAGAGAACTGGCTATGTTTTCTAAAGTGGCAGCCTTAATGACCAAAACCAAAGGTAGGGACATATCTGTTACTTTATCTCTGCTTAGAATTAACTTAGGAACTCAGTGTCGGAAACATGATCCATACTGAGGTCCAGCCCGGTGACTACATTGGCAAACATTGCTTAATTTCTCCTCTAACTGTGGGTGAAACAGGCTGGTCCAGTTAACTCTCATTTAAACTATGATACAGAGTGTTGCTTCTGTACCACAACTATTCCTCTATTTGTATAGAGTATCAATCATCTCCATATTAAAGAAATTTCTAGATCCCCAGGCATTCTAGGAAGAGTACTCCTGTGCTAAGATGGGAAAGGAGGCTGCTGTGTAGAGGGAAAAATACAAGTGGATGTGGCTCTGGGTCAACAGGCAGGATCCTGGCAGCTGCCTGGGGGTTTCTTATGGGATAGCGAACAGTCAGAACTGTGTCTGCTTTCTTGGTTATAAGGAGAAGGTTTTCAGATCACACAACTGGGATCCACTGGGACACAGAACTTTCATGCTAGAATAGCCTCTTGGTGTGGATTCTTGGACTTGGTCTGTGAATGAGTAAAACTATTTTTTTATATTCTTCTAAGATTATTGATCATTAGCCCTGGATTTAGAAGTCCCTAAACTTAAAGAAATCTGACCTTGTTGTTTAATTGCTTCCTGAATAGCACTCTAAGATATAGGGTGTCCATGTATAATTGCCTAGGCTGTAAAGATCTTCCTAATGTTTCCCCTCTTAATTAGATCCCGCAGCCACAGGTTGTCAAGCACAGGAATGGAGACTGTCTCATAGGGTGAAGTGTGGAGGCCCTGAGCACATGTGTTGCTAGTAGTCAGGGCTGTCCTGATGCAGAAGAGAGGAAACACCAGAGATGCATTAAAACTGGCCAATACCACACTGAGGTGGTCCCAGAATCTCCAGGAGATTTTGGATGAATAAAAACCATCCATGTTATTATGGTTTTTGTTTTGTTGTTGTTTTGTTTTGTTTTTACAGATATTCACTTTAAATCATCCCCATTAGCTAATGATAATACCAGCTTGGCAAACTGCAGAGGTAGACAGTAACATCCTTGGAGATGTTCTCTTAATCTATCAGAGGGCCACAGGCAGAACACAAATTTGACTTAGAAAGAAAATATGTAGAGACAAGGAAAAGAAACAGAAAGAAGAGAATAAGAAGGTAGAGGAAAGATTTATGGGTGATCCTGATACTCCAAGGATTTCATAGAAGATTCACAGAGTCTCTGCTGGTAGAGACCAGACCATAATGATCAAATATTTCTAGTTACTAATTTATTGATGCACATAAAATAGAGTGCTCACCATGTGCCAAATGATCTGCTGAGCATTTACTGTGTGTATCGATTTAATGAACCACCCTGACAATTGCATGAATTAGAAACTATGATTATCCCATTTTATAAAAAAAAAAGAATAAAGAAAAAGAAATAGAAAAAGGAAAAAAGAAAGGAAGGAAGGAGGGAAGGAAAAAGAAAGGGGAGGGGAGGGACTGAACAGAAAATGAAAGCTAGTTTAGACAAGTAGCCTAAGTTCACTGGTACTGTGTGGCAAAGCTAGAATTTGAACCCAATCAGCAAGGCCAGAAATGATTCAACTCCTAATAGTTTGGTCTTAAGCCATGTCCTATTTCTTCTGAGATGTTGTTCTCCAGAGATGAGGTGCTGCATCCACCTAAACACATGCTGGAATCATGAATTTAGTCAATATATGATAATGACAAGCAACATTTGCTCTATCCTTCCTGTCTTAACTGTCATCGAATGCTCTAGACCCATCACAAAGGGAGCATTATTAAAGGACTTTGAAACTTTGAGCTAGAGAAACCACTGAATGCTGACAGCTCAGTGGGCTGTTCTGTAGGAGCTTGGAAGATAAGAATGTTGAGAGTAGTACAGATGATGGGGGCCTGGCTTGTGAAGTTTTAGAAGAAAGCAGGCCTTTTATGTGAAAATCTGTGATGTCTGGTCAGCTGGAACTGAATAACTGTCTGTGATAAACAAGATACCAGAATCACTGAAGTTAAACCTTGGCTTTGCTGAGATAATTGATGCTGGTCAGCTGGAGCTGAGAAATTAGTGGTGATTAAGAAGAGACCAGCTGCCAGGCGGTGGTGGCACATGCCTTTAATCCCAGCACTCGGGAGGCAGAGGCAGGCGGATCTCTGTGAGTTCGAGGCCAGCCTGGTCTACAGAGCGAGTTCCAGGAAAGGCACAAAACTACACAGAGAAACCCTGTCTCAAAAAACAAAACAAAAAAAAACAAAAAACAAAGAAGAAGAAGAAGAAGAAGAAGAAGAAGAAGAAGAAGAAGAAGAAGAAGAGACCAGCATCACTGAGGTAAAATCTTCTGGGAAGTATTTCCTTAGAGTCAGCACACAAGAGCTGTGTTCTAGAGGTGGCCAAGGTTGTAACTTGCACTGGGAACCAAACTTGATAGTGTAAGAGTCACCCAGGTGGTACTGTTTTTAAAGCTATGAAGGGGTCATAGAGAGAAGCTGAGACTTGGCACAGTGAGAAGCCAGTAGAGGCCATTGGTGAAGGTACAACTGGAGTATCAGTGGGAGCCCCAGGATTGAAGCGGTCATGGAGAAAGTTGAGGCTTTGCACCATGAAAAGAGCCCAGGAGACACTATTGGTGAAAGTGTAGCCCAGTTGCAGCAGAAGACTCCATCATTTTGGAGATGGCAATGCCACAGGACAACTGCCAAGAAAGGCAGCAGCCACTGAATGGAGCCAGCTGGAGCCAAAAAACAGACTGCTTATGTTGCTGAATGTAGAGCCCAAGAAGCGACCTAAGCCCTTTGGAGGAGCCCAGAAGATCATGAGCGAATCCTAGACATTAGATATTACATTATTTACATGGTTGAAACTTGGTTTTGCTTTGACCCAATTGTGACTGTGCCCTGGTTTTGCCCTCTTAAAGTGAGAAAGTATTTAATTGATTTTGATTTTACAGAAGCCTGCAGTTGTGAGACAGAATTTTAAGAGCTTTTAGGTTTTAAAAGAGACTTTGGGACAGCCCCGGCAGCTTTACTGGAGGCCAGAGTGGTCCTAGGGACCCGAGGGAAGATATCACCTACCATCGACTAAATCCCTTAAAGTCCATCCAGTGACCCCAGACCGCACCCCCACCCATAGGTTCCATATCCCAGCCTACAACTTTGGAAGAAGTCTTCGGCTTTACCAGAAGCCAAGTCTAGGAACCCCAGGACTCACAGCCCTAGAAGTCTTATGGAAGGCCAAGCTGGTGCTAGGAACCTGAGGGAAGACACCGCCCACTGTCCACCAAACCCCTTTCAGCCTGCCCAACAACACCAGACTGAACCCCACCCTACCTCCCTATCAGGTGGATCTAGAGACCCTAGGCCAAAAACTTCAGAAGCAGACCAGCTTTACCAAAGCACAGACCAAGGCCGGATCTAGGAACCCCAGCCCCAGCAGCTGTGCTGGAGGCCAAGCTGGTCCTAGGGACCCCAGAGGCAAGACCAGATCTAGGGACCCCACCCCACCCACCCCCCAGCCCTCGGGCTCCATACCACGGTCTACAACTTCAGAAGAAGACTTCAGCTTTACCAGAGGCCAGGCCGAATCTAGGGACCCCTAATCCCAAAACCCCTAGAGTGGACACCACACTGGACCTGAAGTTATGCTAGTCACCAGAACCCTTGGCCATTTAGACCAGAAGGCCAGAAAGGAAAGAGAAACCAAGGAACAAAACACCCATCTAACAAAGACAAATGCAGGCAGGAATCAATACCTAGACGACCTATAGGCATCCTAAATCCAGATGCCTAAATGCCAGTGTAAAAACACAACCAAAAACAGAAAGAACAATATGTCCCCACCAGAACCCAGCTATCCTACAACAGCTAGACCTGAACAATCCAACACTGCTGAAGCACAAAGAAATGACCTTAAAAATGACCAAAGAAAACAGAGGTCCTTAAAGAAGATATGAAAAAAATCCCTTAAAGATTGAGGAAAAGTCAAATAAAACATTGGAAGAATTCAATAAATCTTTAAAAGAAAGCCAAGAAAAAACAAAAAAAGATGAAGGAAACTGTTCAAGACCTGAAAATGGAAATAGAAGCAATACAGAAAACACAAGCAGAGGGCATTCTGGACATGGAAAATCTAAGTAAGTTGTGGGGGGGCCTGTTCCCACTTTTTCCCCCAGGGTACTCTTCAGCAGGGAGAAATGAGGAATATGTAGATAGAAATATAGAGGAAAGAGACAGAAACACAGGATAGCTTAGGAGGGCCTGGGTCAAAACCCACCAGCCCCTTCTGTCTCTTCTAAAGGGTTTTTTAAGGAATGCCAAGGGGTAGAGCAAAAGACCTCCCCCCAGCACAGCCAAGTGCAGACCATCCCAAACACCTGGTAATCATGCATGAGGTCAAGCCATCCCCTAATGCAGCCCTGCTGTGTAAAGCAAGCTCAGATCTCACTAGGAAGCTTTTGTGGGCTCCCACAGTAAGTGAACAGGAACTACAGATGCAAGCATCACCAATAGAATACAAAAGATGGGGGAGAGACTCTCAGGTGTTGAAGACACTATAGTGGAAGTATATTCATCAGTCAAAGAAAATGTTATATCTAAAAAATTCCTAACACAAAATATCCAGGAAATCTGGGACAATATGAAAAGACAAAACATAAGAATAATAGGAATAGAAGAAGGAAAAGAAACCCAGCTCAAAAACCCAGAGAATATATTTAACAAAATCATAGAAGAAAAATTTCCTAACCTAAAGAAGGACATGCCTATAAAGGTACAAGAAGCTTACAGAATACCCAAATAGATTGGACAAGAAAAGAAAATCCCTCCCCACATAATAATCAAAATACTAAACATACAGAACAAAAAAAAAAGAATACTAAAATCTGCAAGGGAAAAAGGCCAAGTAGTGTATAAAGGGAGACCTATTAGAATCATACCTGACTTCTTAGTGGAGACTCTAAAATCCAGAAGGGCCTGGACTGATGTCTTACAGACTCTAAGAGACCACAGATGCCAGCCCAGACTACTATACCCAACAAAACTGTCAATCACCATAGATGGAGAAAATAAGATATTTCATGACAAAGTCAAATTTAAACAATATCTATCCACAAATCCAGTCCTACAGAAGGTACTAGAAACAAAACTCCAACCCAAGGAAATTAACTACACCCACAAAAACACAGGCAATACATAATCTCACACCAGCAAAACCCAAGGGAGGGAAACACACAAATGCACACACAGACATAGACAGACAGACAGACAGACACACACACACACACACACACACACACACACACACACACACACTACCACCACCAACAACAACAAAATAACAGGAATTAACAATCATTGGTCATCAGTATCCCTCAATATCAATGGACTCAATTTGTCAAATAAAAGACACAGGCTAATGGAATGTGTAGGAAAACAGGATCCATCATTCTGTTGCATTCAAGAAACATATCTCCACATCAAAGACAGACATTACCTCACAGTAAAGGACTGGAAAAAGATTTTCCAATCAAATGAACCTAAGAAGGAAGCTGGTAAAGCTATCCTAATATCTAACAAAACAGACCTCAAACCAAAATTAATCAAAAGAGATGGAGAAGGGCAAAGGAAAAATCCACCAAGATGATGTCTCAATTCTGAACATCTATGCCCCAAATGTAAGGGCACCTATATTTGTAAAAGAAATATTACTAAAGCTTAAATCACACATAGAACTCCACACAATAATGGTGGAAGACTTTAACACCTGACTCTTACCAATGGACAGGCCATCCAGACAGTAACTAAACAGAGAAATAACGGAATTAACAGACCTTATGACTCAAATGGACCTAACAACTATCTACAGAACATTTCACCCAAACACAAAAGAATATACCTTCTTCTCAGCAGCACATGAAATCTTCCAAAATTGACCATATTCTTGGCCACAAAGCAAGTATTAACAGATACAAAGAAATTGAAATAACTCCTTGTATCTTCTCAGACCACTATGGATTAAAGCTGGATTTCAACAACAAAAACAACTGAAAACCTACAAACTCGTGGAAACTGAACAATTCTCTGGGTTACCACTGGGTCAAGGGAGAAATTAAGAAGTTAAAGACTTCCTAAATTCAACGAAAATGAATGTACAACATACCCAAACTTCCGGGACACAATGAAGCAGTGCTAAGAGGAAAGTTCACAGCACTAAGTGCCTTCATGAAGAATTTGTAGAGATCTCATACCAGCTACTTAACCACACGCCTGAAAGCTCTAGAACAAAAAAAGAAGCAGACACACCTAAGAGGAGTAGAGGGCAGGAAATAATCAAACTGAGGGCCGAAATCAATAAAATAAAAACAAAGAGAAAAATACGAAGATTCAATGAAACAAAGAGTTGGTACTTCAAGAAAATCAACAAAACAGATAAACCATTATTCACACTTACTACAAGGCAGAGAGAAAATATCCAAGTCAACAAAATTAGAAATGAAAGGGGGGACATAACAGACTCTGAGGAGATCCTGAAAATAATTAGGTCATATTTCAAAAACCTGTACTCCACAAAATTGGAAAATCTAAAACAAATGGACAAATTTCTTGATAGATACTACTTACCAAAGTTAAATCAAGGTCAGATAAACAATTTAAATAGACCGATAACCCCCAAGGAAGTAGAAGCAGTCATTAAAAGTCTAACAAACAAACAAACAAAAAGCCCAGGGCTAGACAGTTTTAATGCAGAATTCTACCAAACTTTCAAAGAAGTGCTAATACCAATATTCTTCAAATTAGTCCACAAAATTGAAGCAGAAGAAACATTGCCAAATTCTTTCTACGAGGTCACAGTCACCCTGATACCCAAACCACATGAAGACCCAACAAAGAAAGAGAATTACAGACCAATTTCACTCCTGAACATTGATGCAAAAATACTCAATAAAATGCTTGCAAGGCAAATCCAGGAACACATCAAAAAGATCATTCACCATAACCAGGTAGGCTTCATCCCACAGATGCAGGGTGGTTCAACATAGGAAAAAAATCTGTCAATGTAATCCACCATATAAGCAAACCTAAAGAAAAACATTTGATCATCTCATTAGATGCTGAAAAGGCCTTTGACAAAATCCAACACCCCTTCATGATAAAAGTCTTAGAGAGATCAGGGATGCAAGGGACATACTTAAATACAATAAAAGTGATATACAGCAAACAGATTGCCAACATCAAATTAAATGGGAAGAAACTCAAAGCAATTCCACTAAAACAAGACAAGATTGTCCACTTTCTCCATACCTATTCAATACAATACTTGGAGTTCTAGCTAGAGCAATAAAACAGCTACAGGAAATCAAGGGGATACAAATTGGAAAAGAAGAAGCAAAATACTTTGATTCACAGATGATATGATAGTATAAATAAATGATCCCAAAAACTCTACCAGGGAACTCCTACAGCTGATAAACACCTTTAGTCAAGTGACTGGATACAAGATTAATTAAAAAAAAATCAGTATCCTTCCTATATATAAATGATAAATGGGCTGAAAAAGAAATCAGAGAATCAACATCTCTTACAATAGCCTCAAATAATGTAACATATCTTGGTATAACTCTAACCAAGCAAGTGAAAGGTCTGTATGACAAGAATTTCAAATCTTTGAAGAAAGAAATGGAAAAAGATATCAGAAAATGGAAAGATCTCCCATGCTCAAGGATAAGTAGAATTAACAGTAAAAAATGGCAGTCTTATCAAAAGCAATCTACAGATTCAATGTAATCCCCATCAAAATACCAACACAATTCTTTACAGACCTTGAAAGAACAATACTTAACTTCACATGGAAAAACAAAAAGCCCAGGATAGCTAAAATAATCCCATACAATAAGAGAACCTTCAGAGGTATCACCATCCCTGATTTCAAGCTCTATTACAGAGCTATAATAATTAAAAACTGCATGCCACTGTCATAAAAAACAGACAGATGGATCAATGGGACCAAAACAAAGACCCAGACATAAACCCACACACCTATGGACACTTGATTTTTGACAAAGAAGACAAAATTATACAATGGAAAAAAGAAAACATCCTCAACAAATGGTGCTGGTCCAGTTGGATTTCAGCATGTAGAAGAATGCAAATAGATCTGTATCTCTCACCCTGAACAAAACTCAAGTCCAAGTGTATCAAAGGTCTCAATATAAATCCAGATACACTGAACCTAATAGAAGTAAAAATGGGAGATAATCTTGAACACATTGGCACAGAAGACAATTTCCTGAACAGAACATCAATAGCACACATTAAAATGGACAATTAAAAATGGGATCTCATGAAATTGAAAAGTTTCTGTAAGGCAAAGGACACCATCAACAGGACAAAACAGCAGCCTACAGAATGGGGGAAAAAATCTTCCCTAACCCCATATCCAACAGAGGGCTGATTTCCAAAATATATAAAGAACTCAAGAAACTAGATATATATAAACCAAATAATCCAATTTAAAAATGGGGTAAAATCTAAACAGAGAATTCTCAACAGAAGAATCTCAAATGGCTGAGAAACACTTAATGAGATGTTCAACATCCTTAGCCATCAGGGAAATGAAAATCAAAAGGACTCTGAAATTCCATCTTACACCTGTTAGAATGGATAAGATAACAAACACAAGAGTCAGCTCATGCTGGATAGGATGTAGAGAGCAAGGGGAACACTCCTCCACTACTGGTGGGAGTGCAAACTTGTACAACCACTTTGGAAGTCAGTGTGGCGGTTTCTTGGGAAACTGAGAATCAACCTACCACAAGACCCAGCTATGCTGTTCTTAGGCATATACCCATAGGATGCTCAATCATACCGTAACAAGGACACTTGCTCAACTATGTTAGTAGTAGCTTTATTTGTAATAGCCAGAACCTGGAAACAACCTGGATGTTCCTCAACTGAGGAATGGATAAATATGGATAAATATATATATGGTACATTTATACAATGGAGTATTACTCAGCTGTTAGAAACAAGGACACCAGGAAATTTGAAGGCAAATGGATGGAACTAGAAAAAAATCATCCCAAGTGAGGTAATCCAGACTGAGAAAGACAGACATTGTATGTACTCACTCATAAGTGGATATTAGTTGTAAAATAAAGGATAACTATGCTACAATCCACAGACCCAGAGACACCAAGTACACAAGGAGGGTTCATGGGGTAACCTCCTGATCTCCCTGGGAAAGAAAAATAGAAGAGATGTTGTGAGTAGACTGAGGGTGGATGGGGATGGGAACATGAGTGATCAGGTTCTGGAGGGATGAACAAGTAAGGAAAGGTTGTGGCTTAACAGTGAGGTGTTTGTGTGTCAAAATGACAAGGGGTCAGTTGTGCTGGCTAGTTTTATGTCAATTTGACACAAGCTGTAGTCATCAGAGAGGAGGGAGCCTCAATGGAGAAAATCACTTCTTAAGATTTGGCTGTAAGCAAGCCTATAGAGAGCATTTTCTTAATCAGTGATTGATGTAGGAGGGCCCAGAACATTGCAGGTGAGGCCACCCCTGGGATGGTGGTCCCATAAAAAAGCAGGCTGAGCAAGCCACAAGGGGCAAACCAGTCAGGAGTACCCTTCTATGGCCTCTTCATCAGCTCCTGCCTCCAGGTTCCTGCCCTGCTTGAGTTCCTGTCCTGACTTTCTTTAGTGATGGACTATGCTGTGGAAGTATAAATCAGATAAACCTTTTTCTTACTTTTGGTCATGGTGTTTCATCATAGCAATAGAAACCCTAACTAGGCCAATTATTCTCTGATGTTAGAAATCAGGAGATAAGATGTAGACTTCTGGGGTCCAGGTAATATTTTGATTCTTAAGTTGAGGGCCGGTGGCACGATTATATGTAGTTTGTCAAAACAGTTAGGTATAGTTGTGCCCTTTTCTGAATGTTTTCTGCAGTACTTATGTCTATACACTTGCATGTACACACAGACACATATACACGCTACAGCCTCTGCCTCTCAAAGAAATAATTAGGCTCCCTTTAGCAGCTCCTGAGGAATCTACATTCCCCACAGGAATGCCTATTAAAATTTCAAGATTTTAAAGAGATGCAAACTTACAGCACTCTAAGTTCAGCAGGCAAATCTGTGTCTAGCACTTGAGGGAGCTCTCCGTGCCTCTCAAGACTGCTGATCTAGGATGGAAAACAATCTTGGCAGACTGCCTGCATGATGCTACAGGCAAGTTTGCCTTTTAAAATGTGTAAAAGGTTCCTCTTTGCCCAGAACGATGGGACAGAACTAGAGATCAAACTCAAGTCTTTGCACAGGCTGAGCTCATGCTTGACCACTGAGCCACACACACACATGCCCTTTTCACATTTTTAAAATTAAAAGTTATGCCAACTGGGATGGCAATGCTTTCCATAGACTAGCTAATGAAAACCCAATATCAGGCATGGAAAGCCTCCTCCCAAGTTATTGGTAAAGGGAGTCTAAGAGACTCCCCAAACAGTAATCAATATTGGTATTGGTCTTGGTGCCTTCCAGAAAAAGAAGGTAAGACCCTATTGCTTATGACATCACACACCTGGCACACAGGGCCTGTAGGAATCTATTTGGATCTAACCCGAAAGCCTCTTTCCTGAGGACCAGTCTCCATAGTTTCAGAAGGAGACATGCAAACTGCCAGTGCAAAAAAGCAGTCAATAGTCCTATCCATCTGCAATGCCAATGAACCACAACAATGACCAGCATGGCAAGATATTACTAAAGCCACAATGATGGCACTTCTATCCTAATAGGACTAATAGCCCAATCAATAGGAGGGAATTCATGCTTGCCTCTGTAAAGTTAGCCAAGTACCTGTTGGCTGCTGAGGTCATGGACCCTGGAGAAGAAGCTACTACAGCCAACCCTTAAACCAGTATAGTCTGTAACCGAATTCTAAATATTATCTTTGTATTCATAGGTAAGTGTAGCTCACCCAAATCCCTCAACAAAGAAGCTTCTTTTTGCAGCAGGCAGATCAATATGGAAATCCACAACCTGTCAAAATGCAGAGATCAGCTGACCATGGGGTGCCCAGCCCCAATTAAAACATTTACAGCACAACCCCTTAAGACTCAGGGAACTTCAAAAAAAAAGGTAAAAGAGATTGTAAGAGCCAGAGGACCAGGATGTCTGCTGTGACACAATGTCTTCTAAAAATAACATAGAGGAAGGGAGGGGTGGGTCTGGGGAGGGTGGGGGTGCATATGACTAAGATACATTGTACAAAATTCTCCAAGAATTAATAATACACACACACACACATATATATATCAAAGTCTACCCCTAAGTGGAAACTGAGCCCCTGTGGTTATACAGGGGCAGGCAGGCAGGGACCTCTCCCCTTCTCCCACCCTTGATCTCACTCCAACATTGAAAACATCACAGTTGGTACGGCTGCTAAATTAAGAATCTAATTCTTTCCAAGTTCAGGAGGATATTTTAGCCATGGCGACAGTCTAGCTCTGTAGAGCTTTCTTCATGGTGTTTTTTTCATTCGTAGAAATGTGTTTCCGGCAGTGTGTGTTTTCTCACGCCCGCCATGTTGTCTGTCTCACAATTCTCGTCAAGTTTGTCGATCACTTCAAATGCTATCTGGTATTGTTTTCTATGCCATTTGTTAGGAACAATTAAATTATTTACATGTTTGGCATGCCACCCTAGGAGAACTACTAAATCAAATGCCTATGATTTTGATTATATATAATAAATATATGAATATATATGAATATATATATTCCCAAAAGTAATATGCTAATACTTTCATTGACAAACAACTTGAGTACAAATGTTCTGTTTATTTATACTAAAGTTGATATATATATATATATATATATATATATGCAGTGTAAAGGTGTAAAGTACCCTACAAGAAAGACATTTTTTAAAAAAGGCAAAAAAGCAAGGAGCAATCTTCCTACAAAAAAAAAGAGAGGATTGTAACAAGAATATATAGGGTAACTGAAAATGATGATAAATGTAAAAAGAATTAAATTTATCATTCATGAAAAAAGAGCAATAATAAGAGTCATTGGTTGTCATATTTTAATATGATGTATTATTAATTCTTTGAGAATTTCATATATATCATATTTTGATCACAGTTACTTCCCACAATTTTTTGATCCAGCAATCTTCTAGTTTATTTACCCAAAAGAATCAAAATCAGGATCCCAAAGACAGAGCTGCACCCCTCTGTCTTCACTGCTGTGTTGTTTACAATGTCCAAGATGTGGAAACAATCAAATGTCTACCAAAAGATGCATGGCAAAGAAAACATGAGATATGCAAATAGATGGATAGATGGTTCAACATTTTAAAGGAGGAAGGAAATAATTGAATTTGTGACAATCTAAATGGCCCTTGAAGACATTAAGTTGAGTAAAATGAGTCACACAAAGAAAGATTTTGACATGATACTCTGTTGTGTGGTATCTAAAGCAACCTAACTGGGTTGGGGTGTAGTTCAGGGGAGTATCACTGGCCTAGCATATCCAAAACTCTGTATTCAGTTCCTAGCACTGTGATGTTTACATGTGTGTGTGTGTGTGTGTGTGTGTGTGTGTGTGTGTGTGTGTAGGTAGGTAGATGATAGATAGAGATAGACAGACAGACAGATAGATGATAGATATAGACAAGCAGACAGAGTTAGCTGATAGAGATAGACAGAAATAGAGAGATAGAGGCAGAGATTAGATAGGTAGATAGATAGATAGATAAATAGATGATAAAGTCATCACATAGTAGTTGATCATAGAAGAGGGGGTGCCAGTGGATAGATGTGGGTGCTGTGATTTAATATGAATTAATATTATACAATGTGAAAAGTTCCAGAGATCTCCTGTACATTATAGTCTCTGTTGTTAAATTGCAAATATTGTGCACTTAAAGTTTTGTTGATGGTAGATCACATAATTAATATTCTTGGTCCCCCCAAAGGAAAATCAAAGGGACACAGGAAACTTTTCCAAGTGATAAATGCTATGTTTATTGTGGTGATGGTATCACAGTTGTATACATGTATCCAAGCTCATCAAATTCGAGGCCTTACACATGTGTAATCATTTGCATATAGATTATACACATCTAAATAAAGCTACAAAAATCTTAAGCAGTGAAGAGATGGAAGAAAAACCTCCTGAGAGAATGATTTCTAAAAAGCAAGAGAAAATGTTCCCATGAATGATGGGAGTTAGTTCAAATGAATATTTTTAATCTCTAAAATATTAAAGACATGGAATATTACCCAAACAGGCAATTTCATACATTGTTGGTGAGAATAGGACCAGAACATCCCATTTAGTAAATGACAAATTTTTCATCTTTAAAATGTCCGTTTCCCTCCACATATTCATTTATAAGCTTTTGATGCTGTGTCTCCTACAGAGTGTGAAAAGTGTGAAAAGACACAGATAAAAGGATATTCCTTGCAGGTTTGCTCACACAGAAAAATGGAACAGAATGTAAACATGAGTCAAGTGGAAATTTAAGAATAAATAATAGTATTGCCATATCAACCTGTTCAGTGTGAAAATAAGGTAGGAAAAGAACATGCACAGTGTAATCTAATTCTGTAAGACAAACACACATTTGTCTGAGCTGAAACAGTGGAATAGCCATGCAGAAAACCCTTATTTAGGGACAGTGTGGTGACAGAGAATGCCACTTTCTGCTTTACATATTTTTGTTCAGTCTGAATTTTTACAATATGTTTTGAAAGCTGTTGGAACAGAGAAAGACAATAAAGTTTTTTTTTTTTTTAATAATTTAGAATATGCTCCAAATGCTAACAATGTTATGCCTGATTGCTGGGAATTTGAATGATTTTAAATATTTCTTTTTGTGCCTTTTGTACTTTAAAAAAATATCTACCATGAATATCTTCTCCTTTTCAAGTCAAAAAGTAGGTAAATTTTTAAATAATTATATGCAATTTAAAATGTAGCATATGGTCAAAATCATGTATAAAAACGTGCACAGCATAAAGCTTCAAAAGACTTACACCTAAAAGCTAATGGTAATTAAATGGGTGGAAGGATTAGAGGAGAGTTTTCCTTCCTTTCCTCATTTGCAATCAACAGCTGAGTGATTTGAAGATCAATGGTTGGAATGACAGTAGATTCGTCATTATTATAATTGATGTGCTCATTAGTACCTAAGCTCTCTCCCCTGGTTTCTTTCAGACTTGCTATTTCCATGCAACAATGTTAATTATGGTGATAAAGTACTGGAGAGAATGGCTAGAAGCAGAGCCAATGGTACCATGGAGACAGCACTACAGAACGGAAAAGTCTTGAGTCCATTGTGTCCTGCCTCCTGCCTTAAGACAAGTAGATTCCTGAGCCACACGGAAGTATTGCTGCCTTTGCTGAAGACGACCCAGGAGACATTCAACAGCTCCCTACAAATAAGTCACCCCACAATTCATCAAGTAGCCTTCTGCATCACATTTCTCTTTTCTTTTATAAACAAAAATGGGCAGATATTGTGAGCCAGTACTTTCTAAAACAAAACCCTAAAGTTTATATTTGGAAGGAAGTGGATAAAGAATGAGAAAAGTGAGCAGGCTGAAGTTCCCAACCCATGAGGTGTTTTGTATTTCAGAATCTCTCAAACGTAAAGACCACTGCTGCTGCCACCATGCTGGTACCCACCACCAAATTTTGTAAGTGGTCCAAGCATAAATTAAAATCGTTTATTTTTATATCTCCTCACAGAACACATTTTTAAAATTCTACATTCTAAGCCATGGCTTGGTCATATAAACATGATTAAGGTCTGAAAAGGCACAGCAAGAGCTGGAGGGTGCTTAACTCTAAAAGGCTGTTTTGCCTGTTTACTGTTAACTTTTTTCCTAGGTCCTTCAAAAGAAGAGATACAGGTTTTGGCCATGTCGTTGATGTTTCGTTGTATTATGTAGAAGCCTCCTTCATCTGAGGAGTATTTTCTTCTAATGGATGTTCGAGTGTTGCTTCTTAGTTAAGATGTTCCGTCTTCTACTTCAAGAATGATAATTGTATGCTGATTTCACATTCTCTGTTCACATCATCTGCTGTTTCTCTAACTTAAGTTATCTTCCTTCTTCTTCTGTCTTTTTGAGAAACGGCTCCAATTTGTCCATATGTCACTTGTCTGTCTTCCCTTCCCTCACAGGATCAGTTCTCATCTTCAACTCACGAAAATGTTAGTTCCATCACCACATCCTTCCATCTCCACTTTGACCACACCTGTCTTTTCATTTAGAACTTGCTCATTATAAGCATATATTTCATTTAGTACCAGAAAGTAATGACTTGCACACTCTATTGAGAAGCCCCAAATCATTTCCTAATGACTTGTCCTTGATACTGAAGTGCAGCATCCCGATATAAGTTTTTATTTGTCTTTGGGGGGGGGAGCCGGATATAGAAAGTGCAATCAGAACACATTTTAAGCATAGGTTACCTTCTTTGCAAATAATCCCTGGCCACTTACCATCCTACAGGATCAAGGTATTGCCTATAAATATGTGACAGAGGACAATTTTGTGAAGTGAATAAGAATAATGGGGGGGGGGATGGACAGCTGTGGTCAAATCTATTTCAGAAACAGAGTCGCATGACATTCAAAAGGTGTGTTTATTGTGTCGATATTCAGATGTTCAGATACTTTGAGTTCACCCTGGGTGTCTATGAACTGGCTGGACCTATCAGGTAGTAATTCCCAGACTTCACTGTCAGTGACAAACATTTTACTGGGTAAAAATATTTCCTAGAAGACACTTTGAGAAACGGCATTCTAATTTTTGTACAACCCTCATTCTCACTCATCCAAGCTTTTCTCGGCCCACACGAATAAAATGAGAGGCTTAACACGGCAAACTAGTTACAATACACCAACCCCATAGGACTGTGCAGAAAAGCCTTGGAGTGTTACAGGGATGAGCATAAGCCAGGACCGGATGTGTGTGCTACACACCTACACATCATCAGTGCTGCCTATTATCCATCCCAAAGAATGGGGCTCAAAGGGAAAGATACATTCCATAACAGCAAGAAGATGTTCAGACGTAAGGGAGGCTCCAAGTCCTTCTTCACTCCATGTGCATACAGCAGAGCAATCTAGAAGAAATAGTTACAATATCTGAGCAAGTTCTATCATGTCAAGGTTGCCTTGGCCTGCCATAGCTCCTAGTTCCTTGTAACAATCAGAGAACAGACAAGGTAGAGCTAAGGGGCTCATTGACTTCAACACATTGAGAAGCTGGGAAAGGTAAGCCTGAGTGGTAAAGCAGCTGCAGATGGCCTGCCCAGAGGGGGCTGCACCAAGTCTGGAACCCAGATCCTCTATGCTCCCCATGCCAGATGCTGATACTCATAAATGACTCACAAAATGTAGATTAAAGAATGTCTCAGTACAGGGTTGGAGAGATGGCTCAGCAATTATGATCACTGGCTGCTTATCCAGGAGACCTGGATTCCATTCCCAGCACCCACATGGCAGCTCACAACCGTCTCTAACTCCAGTTCCAGGGGCGCCAGTGCTTTCTTCTGGCTCCACCAGCAATGCACACACACACGGTGTAGGGACATACAGGCAGGCAAAACATAAAATAAAAATAAACAGATTTTTTTTAAAAAGACCATCTCAGTCCATTTTCTGTTGCTCACAACACAACAGCATAGAGTAGGTGAGATGTAAAAAAGGAAGGTGGGCTCTGGCACAAGTTCTTGTGTGAGTTCAAGCCTTCCTGTGACATAATCCTAGGGCAGTGCAGGGTATTGCAGAGCAAAAAGCAGAGGCAGCATCCGTAAGAGACATACTCTTGAGAAGATCCATGAACCCATTGACCTAACTTCTTAAAGGAGAATTATCCGTTTTTTGAGGGCTGGGTCCTAATCACCACTTAAAGGCCAACCCTATAAATCTCTAGAAAAATGGTCAAAATGCTTTTTTGTAGAGAACAAAGCATGTCTAAATAACAGCAAAGATCAAATACCAAAGCGGGAGCACTTTATTATAATGTTTTATCATTCTAAAATAATTGCAAAATTGAAAGCTTTTTATCCTCCCCATTTGGTCAGATAAAAAAAATAAAGTATGAATGTATTCATTTATTCAGGGAGTATTTACAGAGCATCTCCTGTATAACAGGCACTCTATTGGGGGCTTGGAGTTTAGTGGACAATTTTGGTATCATTTCATCATCTTGATGGAGAAGACTGATGCTATCTATCAAAATGATCAGATAAGCAAATATTACTGGGTGGATTCTAACAGCGGATATAAGTACCAGATACATATAGAGACAAAGAAAGCTGACATATAATGACTAAACAGAACTAATAGTGAATCATAATCCAAAGACTTAAAAGATCTTATAAAAACAAGATTATTCTTGTGACCCTCCTTGTTTGTTTCCTATTGCTGTGGTAAAACACTGACCAAAAACCACTCGAGGAGGAAAGAGTTTGTTTGGCTTACAGCGGCAGTTCATCATCAAGGGAAGTCAAAGCAGGAGCTGTTGCAGAGGCCATGGAGGGGTGCTGCTGACCGGCTTGCTCCCTATTGCTTGCTCAGCCTGCTCTCTTATACAACCCAGGACCACCAGCCATGGAATGGCACAGCCTCAAATGGACTGACCTCTCCCATTATCAATTAAAAATTAAGAAAATGCCCCCACAGACATGCCCATAGGCCAATCTGACGGAGGCAGTTCCTCAGCTGAGACTCCCTGTTCCCAGGTGTGTCAAGGTTTGTGTCAAATTGACAAAAGCTATGACAGTCACCTGGGAAGGCCACTTGTCAGAGAAGTGGTAGTAGAGATGATAATATCAACACTTGTCATGCCATGCCTTGAAAGGGGCTCTGGGGTATGTGGAACCCGTAAGAACGGTTTTTCACTAATTTCCTATTTGGAAAACCAAAGTGAAACCCTCACCAGCTTTAGTCATGCAGCTATTATTGTAAAAACAAATAGATATAGAGGGAGACCTCAGCTGAATTTCACCTCTGAGATAGTAGGCAGGGATTTGAGGGACCTCTTTGCCCTAATAGTTTGTTTAATGTTTATAGGAGACTTCTTAGTAGATCGTGGAAGGTAACTCAGAGCAAGTGAAGGAGTAAAGCCCATAATGTTCATTTCCAAAGATTCAAGGAGAAAGACCACCAACCCAGATCATCAGGGCCAAATTAATTAAATCAAGAGATTAATTAAAGCATGCTTTTTAACTCATGTACATGGCCTGCCTCCCCCTAAGGCATGTGAGGAAGACAAGGGGTTTTTGGATTTGTTTTGTTTTGTTTATAGCTCAGTGATAGGGGGTTTCTAAATAGGGGGTGGTGGCAGGCAACATAGGTGGGGTTACAGGAGAACATGAACATAACAAGCTAGTCATAATGACTGCAAGGTGGTCATAAGGTAGTCATAACAACAGGTCATCATAACAACCTTTTGAAACAAAGGTAGGGTTGCAAGATGGTTATAACTTTTGAAACAGAGACACAGTTGCTGCTTCCTGGAAGAGGCAGTACAGAACCGTTTGTAGTTAAGGTTACAGGCAGGGCATAGCCCAGTCCTTGAGAAACAGTGGTTTCATCATAAATCGTTTTCCTTTATTATCAGATGGCTTTTAAGCCTAGGATGGAGGCAGGCTGGTTCATCAATGCCGAGCTGAGTGAAAGCCCTACCTCCTTTGCCATTTCTGGGTGCTTACAGAAATGCTAGCTTGTACTTCCTGGATTCCACCAACCATGAAACAGGGAATCAAGCACATGGTTCTGGCATCATCCCCCACCCTGCTCTCAGTACCACAGGCTGTGTGCACCATTAGCATTGGTATTCTTCACCCTCTGTGGTCTGAGGAGACTCACAGCTACTTCCCTGGAAGCTGGTGTGTGGTTCTGGAAAGAGACCACAAAGCCCCTACCACATGGAGTCTTAGTTCTCTTTCTTTTAAAATCCCCCACTTGAAAATTAAAGAGGGTCACAAGCTTTAAGTCTGACACATCAGCAAGAGCAAAAGAAGAAGCGCCTACCTTCCTTCCCTCCCTCCCTGTTTTCTGCTTTGTAAGTGATCTTTTTTTCTCACTAACTCAATATTGTATCCTAATTCGCCTGGGTCTGAGTTGCATCATGGGCAAGCCAAGGAGTGGAGCAGGAGGTGATGACTGAGGTTGATTTTAGCTCAAGCCTCTCAGGAGTCCATCCTCATAACAGACGCACCACTGTGAGAGGAAACGGGGGAAGCTGGGACTTAGTGACTTTGGTCAGTAGGGGTGAATTCCAGGAGGCTCCCCAGCATCAACCCTGACCTATGCAAAAATAAGAAAAAAAAAAATGATGAGAAAAGGGCTGGCATTGCAAGTGTGCACGCCTGCCAACAATTCACACACGGCTGGGGGGCGCTCTGCTGGAAACCAGCATTTCATTTGCAGCTTCATTTGCAGTAGAAAAGTTGCTACGCGGAATAATGTCAGCCACTGACAGTTGGGAATCAGTGGCTCCTGGAGTGAGGCCCCACCAAACAAGCAATTTTCACTTTGCAAGGCAGAATGACCCTGGGAGCTAGGTGCTGGAGAGGAAGGGAAGTGTGGGTGTCTGTTGGGGCAGGTTTGGGCAGGGTGTCCGTGGGGCTTCTGATGGCTGTTTCTGGCCCGCGGTTCTTGCCACTTGCAAGCTCTTCACACCACAAACACATCGCTTTTGTGGTTTGAGGAGCTCTCAGGAGCCTACCCATCTTTCCTGGAGGCGGAAAGAGGAGGGAGGATGGCAGGCAATGAAAAATAGCAAGTGGAAGAGACCCGCTGTATAAAGCAACAAACAGAGCCTCAGGTGGCCCCAGGAGTGCGGGTATCTGTCTCAGATCTGCCACAAGCCAGACAGCGATCACAGCTGTCGGTGCTCTCTGGGTGCAGATGGTGCAGGTGGCTGAGGGCAGACAAGGAAGTCTTGGTAGACTTCCCTTATGTTTCTCTTAACTTTCTATGCTTAGTTACTCTAAACTCGGAAAACGTGGAGAGAGGAAATGGGAAAAGGAGAAGATGGGCAGCCAGCGAGTGAGCATTCGCTCGAAAGGAGAGGCAAGAAGGTTGGCGAAGGAAGGCTTGCGACCATAAAGAAAACATCCACACAGATCCGCGGAAGGTATTCCTCGCTGAGCGCTAAGTTCCCTCAAGTAATCATGATTACCATCATTATCATAAACAACTGAAGTCCTGATTAACTTTGTAAAGGGCAGCATCCGGCGGATGACTCAGAAATGCCCTTCCTCCCACCCACTTTCTGCTCCGGAACCCAAGAGGATCCCTCCCCTGCGAGTGCACAGCTCCTTCTCTTCACAGAGACCCTTGCTTTGGGGGATCTTAGGGAAGAAAGGGGAAGCGCTTAAGTACCCTACCCAGGCTATGAATCTAGACAGGTGGTATTGGGAGGCTTAGTGTGGAACAATCCAGAAGATCTGAGGCCACCCTTCAGAGAAGGTTCTGAGCATCACTTCCGCTCTGAGGCCTTAGCACTCTGTTCAGTCTGAGGGGCCGTACCTGGTACCTGCTGACTGCTTGAGACTGGAGGGCTACGTATGGACTTAAAGTTTACGTTTTCACGGAAGACTTTTTGGCTTCTCCGCTCTATTACATCTCCACCGGCTCTGCTGAACTCGTCATTAGCTCACCTGACCCTCAAGGATTTGCTGACTGTTGATGCTTTTGTTTCTCTGGGCATCAACCTGGCCTCTTCTCCTCTCCAGTTCTGAGCTGCAGCAGAGCTTGTTGAGTCTGAATTTCAGACCTCTAACAGTTTCCTGTAATGTTCGCAGGAGGCCCAGAATTCCCTGTGCTCACCCAACACAGGAAATGTCTGGTGATCCTCTTGTGAGAACCCTTCTGCTTTATTTAGAATACGCTAGAGTCTAAAATGTGGTGCTGGGGCTGTGTGACCCACTGAAGGACAATTGCTGCAAAGAAGTCAGATTCCAACTTTTGCAAGGGATTGACAAGCTTAAAAAAGAAAAAAAAAAAATGAAAAAAAAAAAAACAACCCAAAACCAGAAAATGATCCAAACCGTGTCATTTCTCACAAAGGCCTGCAAGTCATCTGGAATTACCAGTTAAAAACAATAATTAATAAATAAAAATATTGTGAGAAGATCCAAATTTAGAATAAGCTAATCCTAGTGATTTAGATGAATAGGATCATATCAGCATGTGGCATCGTGATGCTAACTGAAGAGCAAGGTGGATGTGAACAATGAGAACAATGAGAAAGGAACCATCTCAGAAGCCCAGATGAGAAACCAGGAGGCTGCCTCTTTTAAGAACTGCCAACTGGGGAGATTTTTAAAGCAGTTCTATGGATACAGATCTCGTGAGAATGCCCCCAAGAAAGTCTATAAACCACCCCCTGAGAAGGGACTTACAGTGAATTCACCAATCAGCACTAGGAGTGTTGTATCCTTGAAAACCCCAGAGACCACCAAGGAGCTGGTTTCTGATGCAAGCATATAAGGGTCCTTTTATTGTCAGGTTCAACCTGGCCTACCACACAGCAGATGGAAGGAAAAAAGCAGTGGCCATGAGCCCAGGTGTATAGAGTTTTTATAGGGAAAAACCATAAGCCAGGAATTATGTGCTTGGGATTGGGTAGAAGGGATATGGGGCAAGGTGATTTTTTTTTTTTTAAACTATTGGCTAGACTTTTGGTGAGAAGCCACATTTGAAACTATTGGATTAGACTTTTGGTTGGAAATCACAACCCGCTGAACAGGGTTGTCTGGATTGGTCAGTGGGATTATCTAGATATCTTCAAGTAACCTAAATGGCAGGCAGAATGTCTGTAGGAACATGCTGCTCTGTATCTGTTCCAGTTGTCATGGCACATTCCTGAGGTCCTTCCTGGAACTGAGTACAGCAGGTGGTCTAAGATGGTGGCTCTACCCTAAGATGGGGTCTATATTGCCTTCACAGGAGAAGGGTAGCAATTTCCTTAGGTAGATATTGAGAACAGTTGTATTGGTAGAGGATTTAGATTTTGGTGTCTAGGTTTTTGTTTTGTTTTCATTCTGTAAAATTGCTCCATTGCATTTTTAACATATAAATACAGTAATTTTTGCTACCATACGTTGTTTTCATGGAGTCAGGTTTTGCTTGGATGCATTTATGTGCATCATGTGTGTGCTGGGTGCCCATGGCAGTCATAAGGGTACATTGGATTCCCAGAACTAGAGTTACGAATGGTTCTGGGCCACCACGTGGGTGCTGGGAACTGAACCTGGGTCTTTCGCAAGAGCAGCCAGTACTCTTTAACTGCTGAGCCATTTCTCCACCCACCCACACCATGCCCAACTTTCCTTTCTTGGGGAGAATGCATAACAAACCCGCTGTGTGTTCAAAATGGATCACTGGCAGCCAGGAGGCCTGAAGCAGGTTTGGAGTACTTCTCACACAGGGGGTCATGTGCCTCTGCATTAAAAACACCAGGAATCTTTGCTGAAAGTATTGATTCCCAGGGGCCTGGAAAGGTCTTCTCATCATGGACTGAGGCCCAGAAATCAGAATTAAGAATCAGCATTTGAATATGAATCACTGGTAACTATTTTCTAAGGCTAGATGAAAAATTTCCCACCCCAAATCCTCTTCTATTGGTGATCTTTGTGGCCATCCCATTAAGAAATAGGCTCTATGACCCCAGTCCTTCAGTCTGGATACAGATAAAGATGTTTCCAATAACAGAGCATTATGGAAGTGACATTCTGAGGTTTTTGACGCTCATAAGAGCAATGACTTTTCCTCTTTCTTCTCTCTAGGCCTCTTGCTTGGAGTCCTGAGCCTCCATGAGTCCACCAATGACAAGACCAACTGAGCACTGTTTGAGGTTTTTAGTCTTGACCAAGAATAAGAGAAACAGGATATCTCACAAGCTTCTCAACCATGAGGGGGGAGGGAGATCATAGCTATAGAACAAAATAAATGAGAAGAAGGAATGGGTTAAAAAATGGGAGGAATGTTTGCCGTTTCACTGAAAATGGGCAGAAAATTCTGCTCCCTCCCCCACAAATACTCTTTTCTCAGTTCTTTCTAGCCATGGCAGCCATCAACAGTCATAGTGATGGAAGGTATGTTATTTAGGATGAAGATAAAACTACAATGAAGCTAAAGGTTGCCTGGAGATCACTCTGGCAGGTATCTTAGATCCAAACAGCTCCAATACACCTTTAGAGGGACTTCTGGCCTCGGGCAGCCTGTCCTCCAAGTTGAACAAGGCATGGTAGGGATTCATCTAGGCCACATAGGCAGTATGTAGGAATGGAGCCAGAGGTCCCTCTAGCATTCTAGTGGATACGTCCCATCTTCAAGTCATTGCAAATATTTGAGTGAGGGGACCCCAGATGATTCTACCCTAAAGGACAAGCCCTCCCAAATACTCTAAAGATTAAGAAAAATACTGACTCTTACGTTGTAATGACATTAGTGTTAACTGTAATCATTTATTTTCTCCATTAATTTAATAAAATATTTCTATTTTATTAATGATCTACTATTGCCATATTCATCTAAAGATTTAAAGATATAGCAAATACCAAGAACTCTCTCAGTGTCATAGATTGTATGTTCTAAGGGTGGCAGGGCAAGTCTGGGGTGAGTGGTGGCAGGGTATATCAAATCTTATATTATTGTATTACATTACATTAATAGCATAACATAAGATAACATTAAACACCGTGAAGACAATAAAACAAGGTGTTGTGACAGGGAGGCACTGCTGTAGGTTAAGCGGTCAACAAAAGCTCTTATGGGAATTGCTTGGATGGAGCCCAGTGTTTACTTTGCTGGGGCTTCCCTAAAAAGCAGTGCAGCTGCTTTTCTGGACAGAAATGTGTTATCTGGTACTCCTGGAGACTTACTGGCTGTCAGTCATGGAAATCAGAATAGTACATTGGATCCCCGGAACTAGAGTTACAGATGGTTCTGTGCCACCACGTTACTAGTTTGTCTAGGTTGGAGGAGGCATCTCCTTGATCTCTGCCTTCCTCACTGGGCACTCTTCCTGTATGGACATCTAGATCCCAAATTCTCCTTTTTATATAGGAACTCATCTAGCTTGGCTACCTCAATCATGTCCTATATTGGAGCAAACATACCTTCTGGGTTATGGGGCTAGGACTCCAGCATGTAAATTTTGAGGAGGAAGGACACAATTTAATTTTTAATTAGCTTTGGAAGATAGACATCCAGTGATATAATAATAGCAGACTGTGGACATAGCAGAAATAGAAATTAAATCAATTAGGCAGTCAAGAAGAGATTGGCAGGTTGGAGTATCAGCTCCATTACCACCCTGAACAATACATCAGCTGTACTCAGGAGCTGGAGGAGCTCAGCTATTGTATGCAATCAGGTCCACTTTCAACTCATTCCCAGCTCATTCTCCTCTGTGTCCACACTGGCACAACTCTAGCAGGCCTTTATTTTCCTGTACATTATTACAATTGTTTTTATTGACTTTTAGGCTTGTAGAATATAGTCTTCCTTTGACAATCATCCTGGGAACCACCCATGGAATCATTTTCCAAACCCAAAATCTGATCCAGTCCCACCCATCCTAAATGTCCTCCATTATCTTGCTGTAATGTGTAGAACAGAATCCTCCATGTCCTACATGTTTATCAACCCAGCTGAACTAATACAGCCAGTTCCTCCAAACTTTTACCTACCATTCCCCAGACTCACCGAGCTCCTTCTGGGGCCTGCTTTTGTTCATAATTTCACACTTTTGCCATTTTTTTCTTCATAGACACTGTATCATTCAAAAAGGCAATTCAAATAAGAATACATCTCATTAAACAAACCAAATTGTCATCCTTCCTCACCGTCTGCTGGATGTCTCCTCACTCTCCTGTGCCTGGGCAGAATGAACCGTTCCCCTGCCACTGTTCGCTTAGTATTTTGATTAATATTTATCACTCTGGGTAACATTTGTTTGCATATCAGTCATTCGTCTCCCTTGGTCATGATGAATTCTCTAAGACTCTAGTATAGCAGGCATTCAGTAGATGACTATCAGCCCAATTTACTGGAATATGAATAAAGGCATGAATCATGGTCCTTGGGTCACCCCCCTAACAATCACTGCCCTCTGGTCACTGATACTACAGGAATAGCAAGAGCATCCACATAACACCCTTATGGGTGTCTTTGTTACCATCAAGATGGTTTAGTACATTTGGTACCTAGACACAAATTCAAGTCTCAACATTGTCACAAACCATAATGCTTGTGTTCAGACCATCTTTAGTCTTTCTGTGCCTTAGTTTTTCATGTGTAAAATAGATCAGGCTAAACTGTGGTTCTTTCATTTGTTGAAAACTTGTCGTTAGACTCATCTTTTACACTTAAGCCAAAATTCTTATAATAACTTTGTGCCTCTCTTCTTGTTCTACAGTCTTAAGGGGTGCAGGTGTAGGGGTGCTGTGAGATCCTCCTCTATGTTCCCCGCTTCATGTATGAGATCCTCAGATGCCGATGTTACCTACAGCAGACTTCAATCCTGTGTGTCAGTAGGAAATGCTTAAGGGTGTAGATTCAAACACTTCTGTATTTTACTCATGAGCTCTTGGCTTGTGGTAAATTGAAGGTGCTTCTCTAAAAATCCCCGATGTAGGAAGCGGTGCTGAACTTTCCTCCCAGTCTCCTGGACTCTCTTCCATTAATTTCCTTCAGTCCTCATTAGCATGTTTCTCCTGCAGACTTGGAAAGCTGGAGAAATTCTTGCAGCTAATTTAACACCTGCAGGTTTTGAGAGTTGGTAGAGAAGATGCATCAATAAAATAATCACTTGCTTTTTCTCTCCGAGATTTTAAATGCAAACCCTTTAAAGGTTAAACTTTTGTTACAATTTCTATTTGTGTTTTCACATTGAGTCATATGTTAATTAATGCTCCTGTCTTTTCAAATGTAAAGAGATGAAAAAACAAGTCAGAATTTTGACATACGAATGGAATGGCCATCTAGGACAAGTAGCCTCACGTTTCAGATGCAGGCTTGGGCTTTCTTTTTCCACAGAGCTACTGACCACCTTAGAAATTTCCCACAATGCCAAGGGCCAAATACAAGTATGACCCAGTCTATGGGCATTGGGGGCACAGGTGGAAGCTGGGAAGCTATTTGCTTTAGTGGGAGGGAATGGGTTTAGAGTGTAACCAAGAAGGGGTGGGTAGGAAAATCATAAGAGGCTTAAAGTACAAGTGTTGCTCAGTGTGCCATGGGGTGTGTCCAGATAATCCCGTCCTAAACTGAAGCTATCTTAAGTATCTTAAGTAGAAAATGCAGTGCATAGATCTCACCTTCCAAACATCCCAGCCTGACAGCATGATCACATGACTACTTGGGAGCTGTGGTTGCCGCTGCTGCCCAACACTGTAAAGGGTTTATTCTTACACATTGCTAGCCTTGGAGCAGAGCAAGTTCAAAATCTGAAGCCGGTTTTCTACTGAATGCCTATTATGTTTGTCCCATCACAAAAGTGGAGCCACCCAAAGTTGAGGACTTTCCGTGCAGTGTTTGTTAGGCATGGCTACGAGGGTGTGGAAGTTTGGTCTTCAAAACACCAAACCAAACATTAACAAAACCCAAGTGAGGGGCAGGAATGCTGTCCAAGAGCATTTGAAGGAGGGATTTTGAATTCCTGCTGTAAGGAGGAACTGTTACTAGGGAGACCAAAAGCTACTCTAGTGATACCCTTAGAGCAGGGCACTATGGGATAATTCTCAGGAGGAGCTGACCAAGTTGTTGGAGTGGGCTATGTGTTAGTCAGACAGTCCCTCCTCTGAGACATCTTAAAGCATAGGCCTTAGCATATGGAGAAAGATGCCAGTCAGAGACTAGGAGAATCTCATCCTAGAAGCACCCAAGAGCAAGAGAAATCCAGTTATACTCGAAGTATCATGTGGAGGATTATGGGAGTTAGAAAAGTAACAGAGTAGAGATGTGCCCTTAGCTCAGCCAGGTGAAAACACTAATAGCCAGGAGCAGTTTGGAGACACAGAGATTATAGGACCCAAGACAGACAAGGAGGACATTAGTAATGGGGGGGGGGGTGGCTACAGTGAAGCCATCACAAGCACTTTAGGGAGAAACCCTAAACCGACTAGGCTAGGCCACTCACTCCAGGTAACTCATTCAGGAGGTGCTTAATGGTAAAAAACCAGGAAAGGAGATTTAATCAATGTGGCCACCTTGGGAAATACTTGTAAAAGGATTCAGGGAACTCCAAGTCCATCATCAATAGGACCTTAGGCTTAATGAATTAGCCAGGGGTAGAGGTAGGCATGATCAAGCATCTTACTCAAGCTGTGGTCAGGTTGGTAATTACCCCAGTTCTGACTCTGCAAGGTGGTTTGAAGACACCCTTATTGCTTGAGGGGTCAGGGAGTATAAGGAAGGGCAGTGGAGGAGGGGAACAAATGAGAACAAAGTATAATAAGGTCATGACCCCATCCAACCCTATAAGGGAGGAGTGAGAATAAAAGCAGACCACCCCCAGTACAAAGCCACGCACCTCCAGAGCTAATTTGGGGAGACAGAGATTTTAAAATGGGACATCTGTTTAGAACCTTGATGCTACCTTAATTTCTGAACTAAGAGTGAAGAGAAAGTTCAGTCATTTGTCTGGGTTCTGGCTATAGGAATGGGAGGAAGATTCAACAGAGTATGGCTGAAGACATGGATGAAAAACATCACGTGGCAAGAGTTCTGAGTGCTTCTTTCAGGAAGTCATGATGGCATCAGGGTGTAAGGAACACATGTGACCATTAGTAAACACACACAAGAGGCATAGTCAAGTTTATTAGCAATTCTCCATAGCCTAACTTTTCTTTCCCCAGCTGCACGTACAAAGCACCTGTTAAAAAAGTATCTCCTGACGACTTAATGTCAACCCTTATGATCACAGTGTCTCCTATGAAAAGGCAGGGCTTCCCAGAATTCCCAGTTCCCTCCTACCACGCTCACCTGGTACTTCACACACCAGGGTGGAATTAAGATTTCAGACTGAATTTCTAGGAGGAAACAGAGGGAATGACATTGGTTATCTGGCCCCATTTACTTTTTCCCTTTTGCAGCTTTCTTATTTGTGATACCCATCTTTCCATTTCTAGTTTGAAAATTGTCTTGTAAAAAACACTTCATACATTATAGTTCCTTGTCATACATGATACAAGTAAATTTTTTTGGGGTTTGCTATTTCTCGGGGCTTATTTTTATTACTATAAACTTCTAAAAGTTTGGAAGCTCTCACTTGTCAATCTTTTCTTCCCAAGCACACTATTTTTAAAAGCCTTGTATGTTACCTTTCCTTCTCGTCCTCAGCTTTCCTGACTGTGTGTTATCCATGCCAGCCTTTCTCCTGTATTTGCCCTTCGTTTTATGGGAGGACTTCTTCTCTATGAGGAAATAGGTTCTTCACATATAAGAAATAAAAACACATACTGATTGGGTCCTTGTTTATCCATGAAAGTCTTTGTTGTTCTTGTCCTTAAATGTTGTTGATAGCTTGGCTGGGTATAGAATCCAAAACAATGTCTCCTTGGAAATTTGAGATATATTATTGATTTTCTGCCTAGAACCCAGTGCTCCTGATCAGAAATGGCTGTTGGCCTATTTATCTTTCCCTGAGTTATTTCCTCTTTGTATCTCTAGAAGCTTTGAGGAAATTCATTTTATTGTGTAAGTTAGGAAGTCTTTGCTTGGTGGGTCTCTAGGTGCGGCATTTTCTTATATGTTCTACTTTATTCTCAGTAGACATTCTGTCTTAAGAGTCTATTGTCTGTCAGCTCCAGGGATTTATTGTTGTGTTTAATTTTTCCAATCATTTTAAATTTTTTGATTCCTCCTTTTCTTCCTAGAAAGTCTTTTAGATTGGTCTTAGTCTCTAAGGTTTGCTACATGTGCCTCCACAGTTTCCATGTGTACATTTTGCTTTCCTTTTTACTCCAAGTTCTAAGATTCTTGACCTTACTTTCTATTCAACAACTTGGTCATCATCTTTGTCCAGTTTTCGCCTCCATCTGGTGAAATCTAAATTCCATAGTGATTTAATTTCAAAATTCCGTTTTATTAAATGTTCTACCAGGTTTAAAATATTCTTGGGTTAATGTCTTTTCAAAAGGCATTTTAGTCTTAATCTGTAGTTACAAATATTTTCAAGCAGTTCAGCAGAGATCTGAATATTTTAAAATAATTCTAACCTTCTTCCTACAGATTATATCTTTTACTTCTCTTCTGAGATTATTGAGTTTCCACTGATCCTTCCATTTCTTTTTCCTGGTACTTTATTATTTTTTTCTCATGCCTTGCAATCTTTTTCAGCAAGTGCTTCTTATAACTTAAATGACATGTATAGGTAGGTGATGTACATTTTTCTCAACAGTTGTCCATGTTTCTTTCACAAAAGCCCTCTTCCTTAAAGAGAAGGACTAAATATGAGACCACAACCAGCAAATATGACAGCCTGCCTTGGACTGTGTGGAGACCAGGAACAGGGAAAGGTTGAGGATCCCCATAATTGCCCATGCCAAGCTCTTTTGGGAGGGGCACTCCTTTGCTATTTGTCTTGCTATTTCCTCAACTCCCTTTCTAGAAACATCCAAGTATAGATAAGGCTATGATAACCATTTGTCTATTTTTGTCACTGAGGGATGGCATTTGATGCCTCTTTCCTTGAGTCTGGGATGCTCTGTAAGCATTTTGATTCAGAATACAACCAAAGTGATGCTATCAGTTCTGGTCTCAGCCAACTCTCCCTCCCTGTGTCTTAGAACACTTACTATGGAGAATCCATCTGGCATGTAAAACACCCAACTATCCAAAGACCACCATAGTGTGAGGAAGTCCAAGCAGCCACAGGGAGTTGTACAGAGATGAAAGATGACCAGACTACAGATTTTCTAGAACTTGAATGGCTTGCTCCCAGGCACATGAATGAGGAAACTGACTCCACCAGCCTCATCTCATCTCTGCCTGGACCTGATGGAGAAAACCATTAAGCTGAGCGCAGTCAACCCACAAAAAGGTAAGAGTTGTTAATAAGCCATTGTCCTAGGCATTATCTTTTAATGTGATATTTTTCAAAGCAATAATTTATTGTTACATATTTTTCATTGCAACAAAGTGACAACTTTCATCATGAAGTCTTTCAAGCTACTTTTTCCAGAATATAATAGTAGCTGTCATCAACTCTCTTTTGGAGGTAAGAACCCCTTGGGAGGGTTAAAACATAGTCTTCCTATAAAAGACTTGAAGATGAATGCTAAGTCTGTTCTTCCATTTGAAAGCATTAACTTGGCCTTCCTTTTGTCTTTGAAAGGTCCTGAACTTGGCTCTTGTGCTCTGACTGTTATATGTTCGCTTTATTTCTGTCTATTGGCTAAAATCAGACACCCTCCATGAAGCCCTCAAAATTTAAGAGTTAGTAATCCACCCCTATGTCCCCATGTGTGCTCTGTGGTGTGTGTGTGTGTGTGTGTGTGTGTGTGTGTGTGTGATTTCTAGGCAATCCTGGGAAGAAATCGTAGTAGTGTATGCTCAGCTCAGACTGCCATCTTGAATCAGAAGCGTAATGAATTCTAAAACAGAACACAATGGTAAGAAGGCTCATTATGTATTTTATCTACTTCCATCTTCATTTTGGACAGTGTTAGGAGCACTGAGCAAGTGAAGAGTGTCCCTTGCCTACTAATATTTTATACAAATAATTATCTAGGGGAAATTCATCCAAAAAGTATACTGCAATGAAAATCTCCAGGAGAAAGTGCTGCATTGTCTAATAGAGTTGAATCTGGTCCTGTTTCTCACATACAGACTTGAGTAGTGGAACAGACAGTGCAGATAGTGAGAGGACATATGATTGTACCCCCAGGATGAAAGTTCTACAGCTAAGTCCTTGATGTTCTGTGCACCTGAGGAGTTTATGTTATAGATTGCAGGCCCTTTGAGTGAAACGAGAAAGTGCCAGAATACTAGCTATCTTTTTGCTTGATTATGTTGAAGATAAGAGATACACCTTTGGGATGTGACAGGAATTGGGCAATGGCCCCTGCCAGGCTCTAGACTGAGTTCAAAGGCCCCCCGCTAGGAGAGAAGGTGTCAGCAAATGGCCTGATTCCACTTTTCTAGAAGCCATGAGACTTTCATTAATTCGGTTGCTTGTCACGCTTGTCAGAGTTCCCTCACAGATGCAAATAACCCTTATTTAGAGAGTAGGGGCTTAATTGGTTCTCTTTCTATTTTTAATGCACTAATCCTCTGGTCTCTAAAGTCTGGGCTAACATTTGAGGGCATCGAGACCAAGTAGAAAAAAAACTATCAAGATGGACGATGTAACAGCAAGGGATCAGCCGGTTTTGATAGGATCAGAAGTACTGAAGTTCCTGAGAGGGACAAAATGTTGGTCTCTCTTAAAAGTGATGTATTTTGTGTATTTGTTGATCCATTAATTGAGAAGAACACTTGACCATATGGGTAGTTAAGCAATCAAGGAAGGCCACTGACATTGGGGACCCAGTCCTTACTTTTGGATCATTGAACTGACCCAAACTTGAAACATTCCATGCAGGAAAACCAAAGCCTCATAATTCACACATGTAGTCTTTTTATATGGCCCTAGATTTTTCCTGTTGTTTTGTTAATATTCAGATGAGCTTATTAGCAGATTATCAAGTTATTCCTTCCTACTGACACATTCCTTCCTGAGTTTCCAGTAAGTACAATGTTCTCAGACCTTGTATTATTTTCAGTGATGTCTGAGTGACCATGTTGGGCTGGCGCCTAACACAAATATTCCTTTGACTTACCTCTTAATCTGGCCATATTCTCTCCTGACTTTCTGAAGAAAAGAACCGCAAGATATGAGTCGGTGATGGCTTAAGACAGATCAGACACAGACCCACCCGAAAAAAATCAATAGAGCTTGGGAGAATACCATTGTTAAAACCTTTTAAGGCTCCTGTCTGGATAGACTCACCATGATTTTCCTCCAACCTTTCTCTTAGAGCAAGTATTTTCAAACTTGAATAGATTTGTGAAATCACCTCAGGAAATCAATTAAAAAATCAGATGAGAAATTCTGATTCATGGTTCCAGAGAAAGGGCTGGAAATGGCATTTTTAATAAGGACACTCTCCCCCCTCCACACCACACTAGCAAATGTTGATGCAGGTGGAACACTGACTCCATGCTGAGAAATGATAGGCACACATTAAATATAGAAAGCCCTGAACAGCATGGAAAGCTAGATGTACTTACTTACTATGAGGAAGGTCTTCAGAAGGAAATGCACACTTATTCTGTTATGGAGGGCAGGGGCAAGGACCTTTCTGCCAAAAGGGGATGGATGATGGATACTGAGAAGAAGTTCAGATTAACTCATCGCTGCTTGTCCCAGACAGCCACATAAGGAGAGGCTAGAGAATAAATGGGTATGCTTAAAAATAATCCTTGGGGGACTGATGGGTAAAGGTACCTGTTGCCAAGCCTGACTGAGTTCAACCCCAGGGACGTACATGATAGAAGGAGAGAACTGATTACTGCAAATTATCCTCTGACCTTCACCCACATACCATGGCACTTGACACATGCATGCATGTGCACCTGTGCACTCGAGCACGCGCGCGCACGCGCGCACGCGCGCGCGCACACACACACACACACACACACACACACACGAACCCACAATAAATACATCCAATTAAAGTGTAAAAGAAACAATGTTTAGTCCTTGAGGAAAATGATCCCATAAGAGCCAGAAGAGGGACAATTATCTCAAAAGAAAGAAGCTTCACAGAGGACACTGAGTTTAGCCATCAAACGTATTGTGTCCTTAGGAGAAACATCCCAGGAAAGGAAAATGAGAAAGAATCAGCTGAGATGTGTTATGTCAAGATGGTTTTATCTTAACTTCCAAGTCTGATCAATGGCTAGTGCTCCCAGGGGCATTTTATTAAGAAAGACTGTAAAGTCATTTCTAAGAAGCTTAGAAGAAGAGTAAACATTGATTGATTAGTTATGTCTGCCCTGGGCAAGCAAGACAATCAGGTGTATCCTTCCCTGCAATCTCTGTTTATAATATTATTGGAGTTTCACTATAGCATGAAGAATCAATCTCTCTCTCTCTCTGCAATTTCTAGATGAGGGAAGATTTGTCACATGAACAATTATAAATACATTGAGATTATGTTTACATTGCTAAAGATGGCAGCCTTGCTAAGAAACTGACAAGTGCTTGTCTGGTAGAAATGTAGGCCCTTTGTCCTCATCCACTGCTCATCACCAGATTCTCTCAGTCAGGTCTTAAATCCTCCTTCATTCTTTGAGTTCTATGAAGAAAGACATGTAAGCTGGTCACTTTGAGTGGCCCTTCATGTCTGTAATTAGTAGGCACTGCCCCCTCTTATCTCAGTGATCTCCTGATTTCAAACCACAAAAATGAGCTGCATTTCCTGAGTGGGTGGCTGGGTATGCTTACCTTCAAAGAGCAGCCTCCTTTAAGGTACCTACTTGAAAAAAAAAATAAAGTACATATAATTGAGAGGCTAATTGCCGATCAATCAAATCTCTTCGTTCAAGGGAGTACCTGTCAGCACTTCGTAGGCCTAATTCAAGTTAATGCATATGTGTGAAAGAAATATAACTACAGCACAAGATGTTTTTAAAGAAATATAGGTTGAATGTCTTCAATAATTAGATTCCCCCCTCCCCCCACGCCCTGCTTCAGTTCAGCTTTGCCTTCTTCAACTGCAGTCAATGTGTGTCTTAGTTAGGGTTACTATTCCTGTGATGAAAAACCAGGACCAAGCAACTTGGGCAGGAAAGGGCTTATTCAGTGTATGCTTTCCCATCACAGTTCATCATCAAAGGAAGTCAGGACAGGAACTCAAGCAGGGCAGGAACCTGGAGGCAGGAACTGATGCAGAGGCCATGGAGGGGTGCTGCTTGCTCAGCCTGCTTTCTTATAGCACCCAGGACCACCTGCCCAAGGTGCCTCATCTAAGATATGTCAGGCCCTTCCCCATCAATCACTAATTAAGAAAATGTCTTACATGCTTGCCTACAGTCTGATCTTATGGAGGCATTTTCTCAACTGAGGCTCTCCCTCTCTGATGACCTAGCTTGTGTCAAGCTGACATAAAACTACCCAGTATAACATGTTGGTTGCTTTCTTGCCACCCTTCCACCAACTATTTTCTTTCCCTAACATTCCTCATTTTTTTCAGGATGTGCTGGAAATGATGACTCTACCCATTTTAACAAGTTGTGCGTTTCCTTTGTCTGGCTATAGTGACAGGGTCATTCAACATTAGCCAATCCAGTTAAAACAACACATTGCACTTTTGTTGGGAACAAATATGGCTAGTGTCTATTTCTTGCTGGAACCATCTAGCCCTTGAAACTTTTGCAAGGCATTTTGGAATGAAGAGTTAGACTTAGGGAAAACAACTGTGCTTGGTGAACTGCTTAAAAAGAGAGAGAGATTACACAAACCTACAGCCAAAACCACCTGTGGATTTTTTTCAGACAAATGAACCAGTAATTTTCTTCTATTGCTAAATCCAGTCTTCATTAGTTTCTTCCTCCTCTGTCCTTTGCAGCACAAGCTGATGCACCTAGTCTAATCTGAACTGGGAAAACCCATCTCATCAACACTGTATTTGTTTCCCATGACTGGACTTCTCCTTTCTCATTTTTCTTTTGAGTGAGGCTTTGGGAAGCATGGCACTGGACACCTGATAATGACTGATAGGAATCCTCAACTTGTGCCCAGAGACACTTGGGAGAATCATCTGGACCTTCTGAATCAATACCATTTACATGATGCCAATGGGAAAGGAAAGAGAGAAAGAGAGAGAGAGAGAGAGAGAGAGAGAGAGAG
>CABHPP010102154.1:54452-76468 GCA_902168425.1 Peromyscus attwateri
ATCCATCCATCCATCCATCCATCCATCCATCCATCCATCCATCCATCTATCTATCTATCTATCTATCTATCTATCTATCTATCTATCTATCTATCCATCTATCTATCTATCTATCCATCCATCTATATCTATCTGCCAATCATCTATCTATCTATCTATCTATCTATCTATCTATCTATCATCATCATCATCATCACCATTGTATGTATGCACATGTAGTTAGATACTACAAAAGTAATTTAAAATGAACACCAGGCCCAAAGAATCTCCCAGCGTACAAACCCAGTGAGGCCTCAGAATTGACTTGAATTTGCTTGATTTATAAGCAAGTAAAACTTAGCTTTTCCTCATAAATGTTAACAGAAGAAAACGCAGCTCAAGTGCATCCGATCAAAGGCAGCTAACAAGCTGCTTCACAGCTAGGGAACTTCCCCCTAGTGCAGACCAAATATTGCAGTGGTATCATTGCGGCCAGCCACAGAATGCCTTTCCTTTGTTTTCGTCCCCAGAAAACACTGTTGAAAGCTTTGTCGTTAATGGCTCCTAATTCACAATTGTCTCTTGCTCAGACATTCTGAAGTTTTATTGCACCTCTGTTAACCTTTTAAAGAACAGATAGACATGTTCGAGAAGGACGATTAGGGCCGGCCACATGTCTAACCATCTCTCCTCTCTCCTCATCCATTTCTCTTTTCACTGCCTTGAACTATTGTACATTCAGGTGGGAAAGATGGAGACTTGCCTTAACTTCCACCATTCTGGCCAGGTCGCTGTACTTGGAGCTCTCAGGGCTTGTCTGCTTCCTGGAATGTGTGAACAGGGAACTGGAGAGTTAGACAACGGCTCCTTCCCTCTAATGCCTGGCTCTCTGCTATGTTGTATACACAGTGCTCAATTTTGAAGGTCAGAAGTTCCTCTTCACTTCCTTTCCAAAACAGACTTTATGCATCCTCTCCCTATCAAAGCAGCTGCCTCTCTTCCCCAAGGATTAATGGTCTGTGTCTGCTGGGGAGAAGGGCATGTACATAGGCAAAAAGGAAAAGCACATGGGAGCTTAAAAAACAACAACAAAAAACTTGCTTCTGTTTTCCAGAAAAGGAAGAACTCCCTCTGGCAAACACACATAAACATGCCCTTACCCCAACCGGCTGAGTCCACCCTAATCTTTGGGACCAACACAGAAACCCGGAAAAAGCTTTGAGTCTTTTAAGGGGACAACAGAAGTTTCTGGGTTTCAGTGTCACAAATGGTACAGCAGGCTTCTGTGGAAGCGAGCCCTGGTCAGAACAAGTAGCTCCTCTGGGAGAATGATATCTTTGGCCCTTGATCATGGTCTGCTCGGCTGCCAGTCTGTGTGTTTGTTTTGCTTTGGGGAGTCTCTCCTGGGCTGAGAACCAGACTGGTCCTTGCCCAGGTCCCGCCCCTCTGCCTGGGTCTTTTCTCTCCGTTTTACATCTTCTCCCAACAGCATCCTTTGGTGATATTTGCTTCCTTGCTCACTTCCAGGTCTGGCTCCCTTGACCTGGTCCAGTCTGGATTAATTAGTGAGGGCTTTTGCACACCTTGGCCAGCCCCAGGCTTTCTCGAGAGCGCGGCTGCTGATTCCATTTTAACACAAGCCGTCTTGGCTCATCCCCATTCTGAGCACTGTCTGGAATGTGATAACCAACTCCGGCTAAGTGACAGGGGAATGAGAAAGGGAGAAGGATGAAGGGAGGCAGTGATTGTCAGCTGTGCCGTTTGGAATTAGACAGCCCTGAAGTCAAGCATCCATTTTTTAAATTTACCTTTTTATCTGGGAAGCTATGCACAAAACTCAAAACAGATTTTGTCTTGGGATTTGGCAAGGAAAGTGGCCTAGATGGGTTGTGGGAGAGAGTAGGGGTACAGTGTGCATGTGAAAGGGGACTTTGACTTCATCTATGATGACTTCATTTTTTTAGAAAAACAAGAATGCCTTTATACATTGCTTATGAAATTAGGAGGTGGTAAATGAGTACAAATGTCTAGAAATAAAAGGTCAGTTTTGTTGGTGTTGTTTTTGTCTGGTTGCCAAAAGGTCTTGCTATATAGTCTTGGCTGGTTGTGAATCCCCTGTGCAGCCTAGGCAGACCTTGAAATCACTAGACAGCTCCAGTTGGCCTCCAGTTTGCTGGCCTTGAACTGGTAGTCTTCCTGTTTCAGACTCCCAGTTGCTGAGGTATGCACCACCAGGCCTAGTTCTAAAAGACAAAAAAAAAAAAAAAAAAAAGTCCATAAAGCCAGCATCTATGTATATAACATTACACACACAGAGCTGTCATTCTGTAGTCTGTCAACAATGCATGACTTTCTGCTTCTGGAATGTTCTGTCCCTTGATGCATTGCCCATGTTAACCATTGGTGCTGACAAATAGTTGGCTGAGTCTAATTTAAAGTAAATGACTTTCTCAGAGATAGCAGAGGAACAATACTCCAAACAAAGAGAGGGAGTGAAGAAGGAAGTACGGAGTTGAGATATCAACAGAAGGAGGGGCTATGTCCTGATTTCATGTCCTCTCGAGCCTGTCTGGAAATGAGCAGCAGGATTTGGGGTGTGAAGCACACATCTGCTCACTGTGACCCTTATGCTTCCTGTAATCTGACCCTGTGCATCCTTGCAGAGTCTTTCTCAAAGGCTCCTAGAACGGTGGGAAATAAGAAACACAGCCAGTCATGGAGGAAATGCATTCCCGCAGCAGTTGGAACTCCAACTAGACTTCCACACTGCTTGCCAGCATTCCGAATGCATATTGTGGTATTGTGAACTGCCCCAGAGTGTACCCAGACCGGGAGTGGGGGCGCTCATCCCCTCCCTTTAAACTGCTGTTCTCTCCATTTGCTTCCGCAGATGCCAACACGATTCTTGTTGCATTAATGTGTCTGGGAAAGTGAGAAAATGGGAGCAGCATTAATTAAAAAATAATATGTCACTCGAGATAGTTTGAGCTCACTTCTCTTAATAGCCACTGTATGCTTTTCTTTTTAATTTGACTCTTGTTGTTGGTGCAGGGAGAGGGAAGTGTCAATGTTAGTAGGAGCAGAGAAGTGAGAGATATGAAAGAAGGGGGTTCCAGTGCATTCATCTTCTGGGCATCTGTCTTTGAAGGTACTCCAGGGATTACTAAAGAATCATCGAGAAATAACTATGATCCTAATATGACATGGAGGGATTGGGAGATTGTAGTAAAGACCACTAAGACAAATATGGCCATTCTCCAACCAAGAGAATCAGGAGGACTCTGAGAAAAAGACCAAGTCCAGGACTGCTTTGAGAAACACACAAGAGAACCTGAAAGGTCTTTTGGTTTAGGGGAGGAACAAAATGCTCCCAAAGCAATCAAGATAGGAATTTAAGAACCTAGATGGATATGTCTAATTGACACACAAGTCAGCTAATGGAGCACTCAATGGACAAAGCTGCAAGAATTTGAAGAAGAAAATGAATAATGCAATATTAAACAACCCCAAGTATAAATATCCATGAGTCTATCCTGCTGTAGATGAATGATCAAACATGTAAATAAGTAGACAAGAAGAAACAAAGTGTGAAATCCTTCAGATAATTTATGGAGATACATCCCCACTCATTTTGTGTGGGACACACACAGTGACTTCCAAAGAGTACAGCGTGAAGGAGAGAAAATGGCTAATCACAGTGGAGAAAACTGTGAACAATGCTGTCAACTGGGACTGGTCAGGATCAGCACCATCTTGAATAGCCTGTATCCTTTGTACAAATGGTATCACTGGTGGTCATCCTCCCCAACTCTGGAATCCGAGTCTACGAGAAAAAGCCAAACAAACCCAAATTGTAGAATCTTTTAGAAAACACCAGAGCAGCACTGCTCTTCAAACCTGTTAAGATTTCTTGTCAATCTAGACTCTAGAGCAGCGATCTGGTTCTCAACCTGTGGGTCGCGACACCTTTGGAAGTCCAATGCCCCTTCTACAGGGGTCACATATCAGATATTTACATTACTGTTCATAACGTTGTGAAGTCACAACGGAATCATTTTATGATTGTGGGGTCACCACAACATGAGGAACTGTATTAAGGGGTTGCAGCGTTAGGAAGGTTGAGAACCACCGCTCCAGAGGGACCTGTGCTACAACAGCTAAGCAAAACATGGGAGTCTGGGTGGGAATTTGAAGCGGAAAGGGGGCTTTGGGGAGAATCTAATATATCAGAATGAAGTGTGGACCATAGATGATGTGTTACTTCTGGTTCTTGCCCCTATGAACAACAACTACCATGTGAAATTGGATTGGGGTTGCAAAAAAGACCCTTGGCAAGGCTTATCAGGGCCCAAGAATTCACAGCTACCCCTTTCTCTGTAAAACATTAGAGTGGTCACAGCCACTCTTTAAAATGCGATGCTACCTAACACTTGCCGTTTCAAGTGGTCTCATTTAGAAGTAAGAGCAGTGTCCTCAGCTGTCTAATTTATTTGTATAGCCTTATTGACAGAGTGGAGTAATTGAGCCAAGGAAGCAAATTTGGGGATGGATCCATGAAGCTGACATATGCATTATTCAAACTTAAAGTCTCCAAAAAATCCAGGTCTTTCACATGAATCCTAAGAAATGGGGTTCTGTCTTTCCTTGACTTTCCGTAAGAATGAATTCCTTCTAACCTTAAACCGATGAAGTTATTTTCACTCAGTTACACATACCTTTAAGAGGATGTCCTAACAGATTCAGTTCTCAGCAGCTGGCAGCCACCTTCTGTTTCACTTGTGTTACTAACTTGTGTTAGTGTGGTCCTCTGTGACCCCTTGTCTCCTAATCAAAATCACAGCTTCCAAATTAAGGAAGGAAAGGGTTCTGTTTTCTCAAACCCGGCCTAATGGGTGAGCAGACCTGAAGCTGGCTTCCCCAAGCTGCCACCTCTCTGTTTGTTGTGTTAACCAATTAAAAGGTGTTACTCTCTTGGTAATAAAGTGGGGCCTGGTTCCTTGGGCTTATTGTTTAATTTGCTAGCTCAGATCACTTGGGTCTTAGGTTCCAGCATCATTTGCGGGGCTCTACTACTGGGGTCACAACTGTTACCAGTTGAAGTGGAAAATCTTGAACTATTCATTCCTTCCTCGGAGCTGGCTCTCAGGAGGGTTGGTAACAAAATCAACGCCATGCAAGGATAATTGCAGGAACCTCTTAGAACAGTTGTTCTCCACAGGGCAGCTTGTTCGCACAGGGCCTGTGCTCTTGGTGATGTTTACACACCAGAAGAGAGGGGTGTGTCCAGATAGGAACGGAGAGGCAAGGCTTTATAATTGCATTTGTCCAAATATCAGGATAATTAATTTAATAATGTGGATAACTGCCACATTGCTTCCGTCCCCTCTCTACTTGTACACAAAGCTAATGAGGAATTGGGTGAGATTTTAATGTCATGGAGGACGTGTACTGTGTTTCTAAAACAGCATGTCCCTCACTGACAGAACTGGTTTGGTTTGACTTTTGGCCCTGCCCTTCTGCTTTGATGGAATTGAGAGATTTGATAGTGCAAGAAAAAGCTAGCACTTTTATTGGACTTTTGAGTTTCCAGCTTGATTTCACATTCAGGATACCATTTGATCTGTGCAAGCCAGAGCTTCTGTACAGCTCAGTACTTCTCTGTATTCGTTAAGATTTGTTTTAGCTCACAGTTTTAGCCCATCATAGTGAGGAAAGCACAATGGGTTGATAGCTGTGGGGGCCCATGGCAGATAAGAAAGCAAAGCCTTTACACTGAAAGAAGTGAATATCACCTTCAAGGTCCACCCCCAACGACATACTTCTGTTAGCTAGGTCACACCTGGTAGGTTCTACAACCTTCCAAAACACTGCCACCACCTGGGAACCAAGTCTTCAAACACATGAGCCTGTGAATGACAATTCATATTCAAACCATAGCAAGCTCTCTATTCATAGCAAAGGAAACCGAGCCACAGAGTGTTCCAGAGTAGTCACCAAGCTACTAAACAGTAGCTCTGAGGAATGCAGATCTGATTCTATTTCTGAAGAGTTTTGTGTTCACTCTTTGTCTCTGTCATCTCTGTCTCTCTGTCTCTGTTTTTTATCCCTGTGGGTAAAAAATAGAGACCCTGCATAAAGCAACTCAAAGAAGGAAGGATTTATTTTGGTTTACAGTCCACCATGGAGAGAAAGGTATGGCAGCAGAATTAGCTAGCCACATTGCATCCACAGTCAGGAAGCAGAGTACTGAATACATGCTGCTAATCCCAACCGTGGAACAGTCCCACCCATAGTGAGTGGCCTTTCTACTTGAACTAAGGCAATCAAGATAACCTCACAGATATATTTAAAGGCCCCTCTCCCAGGTGATTCTAGATTGTCAAGTTGACAACACTAATCATCAGGGTGGATATACCTATCTACTCTTCGATGAGGGTTTGAGTTCATCGGCTGGCTGGTGGAAACAGCTCCTAAACATGGACACTTGCACAATGCAGTCTTGCTGTTTTACTGCCAGCCCTAGGTGAAGAAGTGCCGTCCGACAGTGTGCAATTTCTACAAAAACAATAATAGCACAAGAAGGAGTGAGATTCTGAGATGGGATATTGAAAGCGTATTGATTAAGACCACGTCTGTTATTCCTTTACCAACTTTCTTTTCTTTAGTTTTCCTTAGAAGAATTTGTATATCCTGAAGTTGTCTTTAAAACATCCAGGGGGAATATATAAAAAAACTGGAAAAATGTGGATAGGAAAAAAACATTGAGAAGCTGTCAAAAAAAAAATGGGATGAAGAGTATAATGACAAAAATCAGTGATAGTCAACTAGGTGTTTCTAATCACGGCACTACACAAGCAGCATGTCATGGGTATTTGTGGCATCCTCTTGGGTGGGTGGGAGACCTTCAGGTAGGTTTGGGGTGTAAATGATGTATAGAAATATATGTATGTATGGCTAGCCCAACCAGCAAGCAGAGGCCATTTGGGCCAGAGTTCCTCAACACTTGGGTTTGTCCAGCAACGAAGCTGCACCTCCAGTTATTTCTACCTGCAAGAAGCAGAGAATCCATGGCTTGCAAACTTGTATCTTCTGTGCTGAGAGTCTGCAAGGCATTTATTTCATAGCCAGGGTCATTGTTGCTGTAACTCGACCCAACGACAGTGCCTTGCTCTATCTGTCAGATCTTGTGGCTGTCCCTATTCCCAGCTGCTAGATGGATGGACATTGAATCATCTTTCCTGTTCTGAGGTCTTCCTGTCTGCTGGGTTTAATTCACTGCCCTGCCTTGACCTCTTTCTTTAGTGTAAACTGTCTGGGCTGACTGCCTGCTTCCAAATGAGTCTTCAGCTTCATTTTCCACATGTGCTTTCCCTGACTTTTGCCCATTCTAAGTGGCCTGAACACGGCTCCAGTGTTCCATGTCTCAGGATTATCCCAGGCTCAGTCTCTCACTGTGATCCATGACTTTCTGCAAGCCTGTTGCTATCTCTGTCACCACACCAATATGGCCCCAACCTTCCCTTCCAGCCCTTGGTATTCTTGCTAGTAGGTGAATCTTCCTGGTAGAGGATTTATAGGAAGATCATCTGCTGTCCCGAAGACATGTCTGCAGGCAATAGAGTTTTAGCAGGGGCTGGAATATGACTGTAAAATGGGCTGGGACTTGTAAAAATAAGTAAGACAGATCTTCAAAAAAAAATTTTTTTAAAGGTCCTTAGGTCGTCTTTCCATTCCCCCACCTAGCGTCCTTGCATGAGACATCCCTCTTTTAATTGGCACCTGGTTCTTACAAAACCTGCCTCAACACCATGATGCTATTATTCAGTGTCTTGATCAGGGCCTCGAATGTCAGACTAGACATCTGTCCACTGAAATAATTCCAGGATCCAATTAGCAATTTTGAAATCTGATGCCAGGTAACAATAACAAAAATTGGTCCTTTTCAGCCCAATGACCTCGGTTCTTTTAATGATGGTACTCGCCTATTGAGTGATTCACCCTTTCCTGGCACTGAACCAACAGATGGTCCAGTGAACTGGTGCCTACTTCCTGACAGAGAATCGGGAATTGCTGTTGATTCATTTGACTATATTAATGGCAAGTTTGTGCCTAGTCAATAGGCTGAGATCAGTGAGTGAGATCTAATTACAAGCTCATTTTTTTTCTCTTCAAAGGACATTAAAGCAAAATTTTTAAAAAAAAATCATGTGCACTTTTTCCACTAAAAATACTACTTTGTATGATATCTTTCATATTATCAGAAATGGAGCTCAAGGTGAGCTGAATGACCAGAGACATAAATTGCCCATTCTAGAGGTGGGACATGATTGATGTGAATCTGGGACCAAGAAAATATCTCATTTATGTATAATGCACTTAGAACAGGACTCTTACTTTTATGAAGAAATATATTTTGGTAGATTAATTCATGGTGGTTTTGAATAAAGTATCAATGAATTCCAACCAGAGGGCAAGTGTGACAGCGAGGTGCAGAATCTACACAGGCATATAAGGGGGGCGGGTGGCATGGAGTTTTTTCCCAGCATTCATTTGGCACACTCTTTATTACCACCCTTCTCAGGAAGTGCCAATGCTAGTGTGTATCTCCTTGAGCTGAAGAGCAGTGGCATCTTTTAGTCCATGTTAGTGTGTGTCCCTTGCAGGCTTATCCCCTTCATCTTATAAATGCTTCGGTTTGGGGCAATAATGCTGCATAGTTAGAAACAAATTCCGAAATCCATGTCTGCATAAAATAATAGAGTCATGCTTGAACTATTCTGACTGCTATCTCTCACTGAGCTGTTAGGCAAATAGGATTAATTTGGTGTGCTAGTCCCAACTATAGTTAATGCCTGCTGGTTATTTAGAGCTCTGTATGTTGGAAGGTTTTTCTGAGGCTATAACTGGTCTCAGCAGGAAGGGATTCTATAATTGATTAGTGATGTCTGCTGTGGGCACAGGAAGCGGGAGTTTTAGTGTGGAACAAAGGTGAACAGAAATATTATGTAGAAAAATCGTATTCCACAGACCCAGATAAATGTGTTGAAAATAACTCAGTAAAAACTCACCCAGGAACTACAAATTAAAATGAGCTGTCTTATGACCCAAAATATGTGTGCAGATACAATACTCCTTTATATATTATATGTGTGTGTTAGAAGAAAACACAAAACTTGTATTTGTTGGATGCTATAATCACAGCTTACTCTTAAGATGTGTATCAATTCTAACTAGCAGAACTTTAAGCATTTTAGTATCATTGCTTCCAACATGAAGAAAATGACATTGGATGATTCTGGATTGTACCAACAGCAAAGCAGCCCCCTTGATGGGGGCATCCCTCCGCAAGCTGCTAAGGCATTGAGTGAATTGGAAACCCATGTATTAGACCTTTCAGTTATGTTTCTAGGACATCTCACACGGTGGTTTGAATCTTCAAAGACATTTTTCTCATCGTGTAGATGGTGATCTAATGGAGAAAGTTCATGTTCTATGGAGTTATTGGGCATTCATCCAGGAGGAAAAACATTTCTAATCTGCTCTCACAGAGGCTCTTCTTTCTCCCAGCCTCTGAAATGAAGGAGGGTGGCTTCATGAAGGTGGGTACCAGATTGTAGATCAGAAAGTATAATCTATTTCTGTGTGTTTTTCAGGGTCTATCTAGTGACTAGTACATAGCAGTGAGTGGTTAAATATTTACATAATGACTGAATAAATAAAAAAAATAAATAATGAACACAGAGATGAGTTAATTCCTTGCCAGACAAGCCATAAGGATAATTTGAGATCATCCTTGCTTTCACATGTCTTAGACCAAAATAATCCTGAGGCTGTAAATTCCCGTGTGCTCATCTGACTCTGCAATGCCATAGTTTGAGTCATAAGCATGTACCATAAACTTCCTTTTGCTCCATTTGCTAGTTGAACAAAACCAGGGTCAACCTGGTGCTAGGATTCTGTTTCAGAATCTCCTGCATCTTACCAGGGCAGGTGTGTAGACCTGGACAGGGCATGGAAAGGATAACCATTCCTGGATTGGCCTAAATTGTTATCTAGGTTCCTTAAAAAAATAATAAAAGGGGAATTTGGAGACAGATACTTAAGTAGAAAGAGGACAAGAAGGTAGCCATCAACAGGCTTGGCCAAGGACAAAGACCTGGGTAGATCCTGTGTTCACTGCCCTCAAAAGCTGCCAACCCCTTGAACCATGAACAAACACATTTCAGTTTTTGTTTGTTTGCTTGCTTTGTTTTGTTTTCCCAAGACAGGGTTTCTCTGTGTAATTTTGGTGCCTCTCCTGGAACTCACTCTGTAGGCCAGGCTGGCCTCCAACTCAGAGATTTGCCTGCCTCTGCCTCCCAAGTGCTGGAATTAAAGGTGTGTGACACCACCACTCGGTCACTACTCAGTTATTTAAACCTCTCTCAATTTGTGGTACTCTGTTATTTAGCCTAGGGAAATAAAGTAGTGGCTGGCAAAAATGATGTCAGATATCTTTGTGGCCAGAAGTTACTCCTAACCCATTTCTACCTTGAGTCTGAACTCTTGAGTTTGATTTAGCTGGGTATTATGTTGTGATAAGCCACCACAACATCAAATGGCTTAAAAACACCTGGAATTCCTGTGATCTCTTACTTTTTGGCTGGGGCTGGGCTGGTTGGTTGTTCTGGCTTTACTTTGGCTAAGTCCAGGGCTATATTCCTTTGGGAGTTTGGCTGGAAATGAAATATTCAAGTCATTTTCTGGAATTCTAGGATTTCTTTTCATGTGATCTCTTGTCTAGGTAACCCATGTTTCCTACAGGATACTATATTCCAAAAAGTGTGGAAGTAGCTGTCATAGGTCTCTCCAGGGAGAGAAGGACAGCTGACACAATGTCTCTTCTACCATATCCTCTTAGGCAAAGCAAGTCATGATGTCAGCTCCAGATTCAAAAGAGAACAAATAGACTCCATTCTTTTTGGCGGGGAGGGAGAGAAACAGAATGAAATGTGTTTCCCTCTCACTAACTTCAAAGCTGCTTTCCCCACATGCTCTGGAACTGCTTTCTCTATGGCCATGAGTGACTCCATCTTTAGCATCTCTAAGACAGAAAACTTAACAGTGGTTTGGACTACCCTGTCCCACCTTTGTAGTATACATAAGACTCAGGGAAGCTTCTGGCTCTTCTAGTCTCTACTATTGTTAGCCATCCAATGGAACAAATGTCTACATTGAGATTCTCAATTTCCTTCCCCTGTATTAACTCATTGTTGCTGGCTAGTCCATGATTTCAGTTGTCTGCCAATGGCAAATGCCACCACACCTGGGCCTGTGCTCTGTCATGCTTGGTAGAAGAGGATAGCTGCTTGTCTCTAACCAATGTTCTGTGCTGATAATTATCTGGGTCCCCCAAACTTGTCTCTCTGGAGTGCTCTATTAGAGTAAATACTACGTTCATGATAATTTTCAAATCTATGACTGAGACTGATGTGTTTCTTGGACACTGTGTCTGGTAAGCTCAGCTTATTCTCTGGAACATTCTGTATGCTCCCCCAGACTTTGGTATCTACTCATGTGGATTTTCTCACCATGACTAAATTTACCTGTGTCTGTTTCTTCCCCTGGATGCTCCTAGTGAACCACAGCTCCTTAGCCTAAGTCTATCTGTGCATCCTGATGGCAGCAGCTGTGAAGGGGCCCTCACTAGTCATATCTCCCACATACTGATTTGACTTGCTCTGTCCATCTTCAGCTGTACTGCTCACTTGCTGTAAATAGAGCAGAGGGTATGTCTGGTCACTTATAGGAAGGCTTTGTTACTTCTTCCTGCTTGAACTCAGAGAGCTGTGAGGTTGATTGTGTTAGGTAAGATCCTTTGGGTTGCAAAAAGAAAGCCCAGTGAATAGAAGCTAAGTAAAACAAGGATGTATTTGCTCAGGTTCCATAAAAATATCTGGTGGTTAAGCTGGGTAGAAGGCTAACAGTAATAGTACTTGCCACCAAGCCTGATGACCTGAGTCTGATCTCAATGACTCACATGGTGGAAACCCCAACTCCCCAAAGCTTTCCTTTAGCCTTTGTAGGGCATGCTGTGGCACACACACACACACACACACACACACACACACACACACACACTCACGTAAATATACAAATTAAAAAGTACAGTTGTAGACTTAAGATGATGCTATACCCAGGACTCAAATGGTGCTAACAGGATCATGTTTCTCTGCATCTCAGCCTGTCCCCAGACCAGCTCTTTTCTTCAGCCTCCTGTGAGGACACCAGTAGCCACAGGACAATCCAGAGGGAAGAGTGAGGTTCTTTCCTGCCCTGCTCATATGAGTCCTATCACTCATCTCACTGGTTGAGTTTCTGTCACCAAATCACCCTGAATATACAAGCTGACTAACATGCGTTTTGCAGCAGTGTGGGTCCTGTGTGGCCCATGCAGATCCCTTTGAATGAGAATGGAGGAAAGCAAGCCCCCACAGTAAAAGCAAGGGACAATGGTACCCTGAAACAACATACTGCACAAGAAGTTCCCTAAATGCACAGAGTTCTGGAGTAACAGGCTTGAATTCTTCCAAATGAGCTAAAGTGTGTATGCAGTGTTTTGCATGAATGCAAAAATGTCATCCTAACATGAAGGCCACTCTAAACTATAAGCTTGGTGTGGATGAATAAATTGATTTACCTATTAGCAGCATTAACAAAAGCTAATGTACTCTAATTTTCTGACTGTTAGACTATTTAACATCAGAACTGGTGGCCTTAGGAGATAGTTTCAAACTTGTTACAGTAGAAGATAGAACAAAAGCCATGCAATTGCTAACAAGAATGGCACTGAGAGAAATGGGGGACTCAGAAACATCCATTCAATGTGAATTTCTGAGTGCCCATGGCACAGGATCAGAACTTCTGAAGTAGATATGGAAACAAAATTTGGCATGCGGACTTTTCTAGAAGAACAACACTGATGAAAATGGGGGAGCAAACAGGATTGGGCAGATGTGATATAGACTCAGTAAAACCTTGGTTCCAGGGTACTCTGGAACTTCAGACAAGACAAGCTCACCAGAGGGTTTGTTTGGTGCTGAAACAGCTACGCATTGGTACCCCCACTGTAATCTGTCACTAGATATGGGCTTCTTGGGGAAGTTGGCATGTTCTCAGAGGGGATGACTTTCTAAAGACCCCAGAGGGGCTGACAGCTGGAGGGGAGTCTTTCTGTGTCCATCTTAGACTACTGGACCTCTATCATGGATTTAGGCATCTAGAATACAGGAATCAACAAAGTTGAATCAAGAGCCAGTGTTGTAGCTGGAAGGAGAGAACAGGATTGTCTAAAGTCAGATGGTGATAAATGCTGTGATAGAAAAACGTATCAGGAGGAGGTGCAAATCCAACACAGTGGGAGAAGAACTGGGTATGGGTATTGCACCATTTCCATTTATCATACTTAAACAGAGCCCACAGGGTGGGAGAAAGAATCCTACACATGCCTGCAAGAAGGGGATGTGGGCAGAGAACAAAACTACTACAAAGGCTCTCAGGGAGAAGAAGTGTACCAGTGTGGCTAGAGGGAGAAGTCAAGACAGACTAAAAGGAAACAGGCTTAGATCAGCTGAGGACCAGATCACACTGGGCTTAGGGGCCAAGTTCATGCTTAGAGGCCATGGTAAAGTTTATAGTGAGAAAAGATGGTATGTCTTCTTGGACATAATCCCCCTCCTTTCATAAAGGTGAAAACTGAAATTCATAAAACTGATACATCAGTACAAAGTTGCATAGCTAATTCAAAACCCTAGAGAAAATCAAAATAAAGAATGACACGATGTAGCTGGGCATGGTGACACATGCCTTTCATTCCAGTACTCAGGAGGCAGAGGCAGGTGGATCTCTATGAGTTCAAGGTCAGCCTGGTCTACAAAGCAAGTTCCTGGACAGCTGGAGCTCTTACACAGAGAAACACTGTCTCAAAAAAAAAAAAAAAAAGGTTAAAAAAAATGACAAGATGCAATTCATATATTAGGAATGCTATTGGCTACATTTAAAAGGACATCCATATTCAAATAGGCTTTGGTTGGGGTGTGGGGGAGAAGAATTTAGCTCACCGTGCTAGTAGACCAGAGTTGAGAGAGCTCTGGGCATAAGTCTGTAGGTAGTGCCATCTCTCCATCTATCACCTTCCCAGGGTGAATTAGGATATCCTAAGTTAACAGACTTTAATTCTAGAGGCTTTAAAAAAGCAAACGGATGTATTTTATCTTTCATGCTTTCTCTGCTGAGGTCAGTAAAGGACCCTGTGTAGATGGACTTTCTTTTCTACCACCACTCCCAAATAACAACATGGAGACTAATTACAAAAGCTTGGCCTTTAACTTAGGCTGTGTCAATGTATAGGCTTATAAGGCTTAGCTCTTTTCTTTTCTTTTCTTTTCTTTTCTTTTCTTTTCTTTTTTTTCTTTTTTTTCTTTCTTTCCTTCCTTCCTTCCTTCCTTCCTTTCTTCCTTCCTTCTTTCCTTCCTTCCTTCCTTCCTTCCTTCCTTCCTTCCTTCCTTCCTTCCTTCCTTCCTTCCTTCCTTCCTTCCTTCCTTCTTTCTTTCTTTCTTTCTTTCTTTCTTTCTTTCTTTCTTTCTTTCTTTCTTTTTTTCAAGACAGGGTTTCTCTATGTAGCTTTGGAGCCTTTCCTGGAACTCACTCTGTAGCCCAGGCTGGCCTTGAACTCACAGAGATCTGTCTGCCTCTGCCTCCTGAGTGCTGGGATTAAAGGCGTGCACCACCACCACCTGGCAAGGCTTAGCTCTTATAACTTAATTAACCTGTTTCTATTAATCTACATTCTATCATGTGGCATTACCTCTCTTCCATCTTGCACCTTCTGTTTCCTCTCTGTGTCTCCTGGCTTCTCCTGCATGCCTACATTCCTCCTCCTCTTCCTTTCTCTCCCAGGAAATCCTGCCTATACCTCTTCGCCTATCTATTGGCTGTTCAGCTTTTTATTACAATGATCACAGCAATACAGTTTCACACAGTGAACAAATATCCCACAACACTTCCCCTTTTTGGTTTAAATAAAAAGGAAAGGTTTTAATGCTAATACAGTAAGATTATATACAATAAGAACAATTATTAAGTAAGAATTGCACTCACAATGGTCTGTTCATTTGTATTTGTCAAATTTAGTGAAATTATTCTATTATCTATTTTATTTTGACAAGTCCAAAGTTTTAGACATAAACCACTTTTTATTATAACTTTTATTACCATTCTAAAAATACCCTTTTAGACCTTAAAACATCTTCTTAGATAAACAACTTAAGCTTTCATTTTTCTCAACCTTATGAGCTTTACATCTCTTATGTAAGTTTCTTTTTTGAATTTGGTAACAAGGAAAACTATAAAACTATAACTATCTAGTCTTTAATCAGAGACCTGAGAAGGATATAATATTACCTGAGTAAACAGGAAGTGTAGAGCAAACAGCTTCCAAAACTATAGAAATGACAGAGACATCTGGCTGCCTGGACAGTCACCCAAGGTTCCACTGTAATGTTGGAGCATCCATCTTTGGCCTACAGGACCAGAACATTTGACAAACTTTTCTGCGAAGCAGAGATTTTGAAGAACTATTCTACCTTGTCTTTGCAATGTTCAGCAGTCACTTTCTTTCGTGTCCTGCTTGTCAAGTTTAGACAGCATACTGTCAGCAGTTGAGGTAAGGGCAGTTTCTTGCCCAAATGGCTAGCTTTGCTACATTGAAAACAAATTCCATATGGAGGTTCTTTGATGCCCATCATCCTTTTTTGAAGTAAATTGTTGCTCCAAGGAGCAGACATGTATCACTGTCATGAAAAGCCTTATGTTAGTAAAACATTTTAAATGCCACATTCTTTAAGCCTTTGAAGCATTTGAAGACCATCTATCTATTTAAAATAGATTTCTGTTTGACCTTGGAAACATATCTAGCATGGCTATAAGTTTGATTGTTATCAATGACTAACTACTAACCTCTATTTCTTTATTATCCTAAATAGCTTTCAAGGAAAATAACTTTATATTATATTTTTAAATGAGCTGCATAGGTATAATATCTTAAACATATGTACAGTATAACAAAAATAGCCTTAAATTTGTATCAACATATAAAAATCCATATACCAACACAAAATATTTAAGACTGATAGTTGTTTTTTTTTTTTAGTTTAAAAGTAGATTCAATAATTTGTCCTTTTATCCTATCATTTCTATACTATATCCCTCCTTTTTCCCTTCAGAAAGAGATCCCTGAATCTAATCTCCTTTGTTCAGCTTTTTTCCTGACCATTACAATAACAACTTGTAACCAACCCCCCTAAATGATGACAAACTTCCATAACACACCAAATGAGCAAAAACTACCTACCCCACCTCTTGGGAATGTGGGCATCATGTTCTCTAGACTGATTCCTGTTGTCTGAGGTGATGGCTTCTTTAGGAGACCTTGAGAAAATTGGGATAATGGGCAAGTCTTAAGAGAGATAGCTGTATTTTTTTTTGTTTGGTCTCTGTGTGATGAGAAAATATAGAGCTTATCTGAAGTCTTAACCGGATAGTCTGTGAGGCTGGACCATCTCAGCTAGCAGCTTTGAAATTGTTCTGGATGCAGAATTTTAAGATAACAGAGGCATTCTGAGGGGCTGGATCACCAGGGCTACTTGTCTTTATTGATGTCTGGTCCTTTTTTTTCCTGAAAACACATACACTTTTAAAGGTAAACATATATATCTGCATTAACACAGGTATGGAATGTGCAGTGTGCACAAGTCAGTTAAAGATGATTTTTTGTTTTATGTTTGAGCAGGTAGAAGGCATCTGTTAGCTTTATAAGTTTGTTTGGACTGTATAACCAAACCTCTATCTACGCCATATGAAAGAATGGCATGTAATAATAAGTCATGAGGACTCTGTAGCCAACAAGATTTATCATGTCCCATCCAGTCTCAGATCTGTCCCCACAGCAGAGGGATCAGCATACATGTCACCTGTCCTATAGTCTTTTGAGGTTTCATTTTTCATGTCTGTAGCCAAGATTTTCAGGAGGTCTCCCCCGATCAAATCTGATCTTTATTAATTTTGAAAAGAACCATAACTTTTTGTTCCCTGTGGAAACAAAAGCATAACATCCTTCCCAACACAACACATTTCCCAACTTCCATTTCAAAGCCAAGAGATTTCTAAAGTATATAGGCTGATTTAATTCAGCAGTTCGCTCCATATGCCCTGTGTATTTCCCACCTTTACATGGCTTTTTTCTTTTTATATTACTTTATTCTGTCCTTAAAGATTTTACTTTATTATTTTCAAACTATTTATTTTTTCCTAGGACTGTCCATAACCATTTTCTTTTCTTTCTCCAGTATCTAAGCACATTTTAAAATGTATTATAGCTGTTCAGAGGTTTTCTTGGTCGGGATCTGACTTCCTGCATGTCTGCAGCCTCCTCTGACCACATGAGTCAAACTTAAACTGCTGGACTATTGCTACAGGGATCTGCTTACCACATGGCATGCTGGCGACTGGCTCCATCCCACTTGTTTCTGTCAGAGCCTAACCTCATGCAGGCAGGTACTGACCCCAGAGCCACATTTACCTGCTCCAGCTCTGGGAATGTTGTGTCTGTCTGTGGCAGGCAGTTGTGCCCAGTGCCAGCTTCTCAAGTGCTCAGTTGCACAGCAGGGCCTCTTAAAAGAGCCATGTCTGTACCCCTAGCCTACCTGAGACTTTGGTAGCCAGGATGTAGCACCAGGAAACTGCTTGTTCAGACCTTTTTTTTTTTTTTGGCTTTCTCAGGCCTTATGTGGATATATGTGGATATATGTGGCCGGACGTTGGGCGCCAACCCTGGGTACCAAAACCATTCTTACAGTGAAGCTTCCTTATCCCTGTCTCAGAAGGAAACAAGAAGTGTGGGATGGGATGCCACTGCAACTGGATGCTTCTGAAACACCACACACAATTCCTGCTCACAACTCACTGAATGAACACTACTTGTCCACTTATCTCCCTGTTTTAGTTAGGGCTTCTATTGCTATGAAAAACATACCATTTCTAAAAGCAACTTGGGGAGGAAAGGGTTTATTTTATCTTACACTTCCACATCACAGTGCACCATCAAAGGAAGTCAGGGCAGGAACTGAAGCAGAGGTCATGGGCGGGAGGCTGCTGCTCACAAGCTTGTTCCCTACTTCTTGCATAGTCTGCTTTCTCATACACCCCAGGACTGTCTGCCCACGGTGGCACCACCCACCATGGGCTGGACCTTCCATGTCAATCACTAATTAATAACATGCTCCATAGGCTTTCCTCAGTGTGGTTCCCTCTAGATGACTCTAGCTTGTGTCATTAACAAAAAAAAAAAAAAAAAAAAAAAAAAAAACCAAGCAGGACACCTGCTTTTTACAGGAGGCCCATGGATTGCAATTCCACTATATGCCTGAAGGGCAGAGCAGAGACACCCAGTAAGCAGTACTGATGACTATCAAGCTGAATATCACCACCCCCACCCCCTGCCATCCAGAGCAACTGTGCTCAGAAGTGTAAAATTATTACCGCTTTAACAGCAAGGAAATCCACCCAAACACTCCCCATCAGGTTGCTTTTATTTAGAACTAGATCACATAAGCACTTTTTAAAATTATTTACTTTTTACTTTATTGGTGTTTTGCCTATATGTATGTCTGTGTGAGGGTTGAATCCTCAAGTTATAGACAGTTGTAAGCTGCCATGTGGGTGCTAAGAATTGAACCCAGGTCCTCTGGAAGAGCAGCCAGTGCTCTAAACTGATGAGCCATCTCTCCAGCCCCCACATAAGCATTCTTAAGCAATCCTTGTTAAAGAGAAGGTGGTTGTTACAGCTGGCTCAGACCAATTGGAGCATACCTTTAAGAAATAAGGACTGGGGCACTTTCTCCACAGCCTCAGGGCTTCAGTACGTCAGTGTATGTTTGGGGAAAATTATTCTTCTCTGGAACTTTTAAATGGGTCAAAACGACAAATAAAGGATGTTTCCATACTGCCAAGAATCTAACACTGAAAAAAAAAAAGAAGGGAAATAGGGTAGGGTCAGGGGGGAGCATGATGGAGGGTAAGTCATCTGATCAACCCCAAAGAGTGAACAGGAGAGGTATCAGTAACAATAGCATGCATTACAACAAGGGGTGAAATAAGTAACTTTGCACATTCTAGCCTACCAAAATACTCTTTCTGTGAGTCTGTTGACATCATGATCTGGGAGCACAGGAATTGACAACACATTTGCCTCTATGAGGAGAGGGTTGACTTGAGAAACCTAGTCAATTTCCCTTTATCGGTAAGATTGACAAAATCTTGTTAGTCTCTCATGAAAACAGCTTAGTCTTCTGCCTATTTCTGAGGGAGTGGCCAGATACACATATGGAAATTCTGGACAAATGAAAGAGATGGGAACACTAGAAGACAGGAAGAGACTGGCTTAGAAATCACACGTAGTATTCAGATTCAATGGCACAGTGCTGTTTTCTTCAAATACACTGTCCTGAATACCAAGTATGTGTGCCTATTTGCTTCCTCTGAGCTTTCTGTTGTTGCCCTGGGAGGAAGCCTCAGGTGGACCTCTCAAAGACACTTCCACATGACCACTGCTAACTGTCTTGAGCCTGCTCTTCTGAATAAGAACATCACCTCCATTGTAGGCATCCCCTCCCGTATGTCCACGTCATCAATTTTGCATCTGGATTACAAGCACAGCTTCTAAATTGTTTTCCCTGTGTCCAGTCTTCTGCAGTAGACTTGAGGATGTAACAAACCTACACATTTGATAGCATCTTCTCCTATTAAAACTCACCAATATTTCCCCAGCAGCTGAAATAAATACAAATTCCTTGACAGGACCTACAGTGCCCCCCAGCTGCTCTATTTAGAAGCCCCTCTAAGAGTTTCACCACTCTGTATGCCTAGTTCACCCACCCACACACTAATTCACTTCTTCCAGTTTTACTGTTTCCTCTGCTAGAAGCATCCTTACCTTCTTGCTTGTTTTTCTAATTCTTAATCATTCTTCACCATGCATTTCATGAGTACCCTGGGAACTGTATTGAACCAACACTGCTCCTCTCCTGGACTATGCTAGATGCCTATACCCTGCTCTGAGACTAGGCTGTGCCCATCTCTGTCGTGGACACAAACATGCCATGCAGAAATCATTTGACTGTCTCTGTAAATGAACTTCTTAAAGAAGGGGCTCCGTTATTTGTTCCTTATCCTAGCACTTACCAGCGTGCATGGCAGGATTGGCAGTAAAAGTGATGGTTAGCAGAACCATTAAGAGATGAAGGAAACAGGAAGTGCAAAGGAAGAAGAAGAAGAAGAAGAAGAAGAAGAAGAAGAAGAAGAAGAAGAAGAAGAAGAAGAAAAGAAGAAAGGGTGAGGAGGAGAAGGAGAAGGAGGAGGAGGAGGAGGAGGAGGAGGAGGAGGAGGAGGAGGAGGTAGGGGATTGAGAAACACATGGAGTGTTTCTAGAAGAGCCAGCCAGAATGAGTGAATCTCTCTCTACCCATCCCAGGGTGAAAATGTCCCTCTTTATCTTGGAATCTGAGTTTCAGCTCCAGTTCCATCTGTCCATTTACTGCCAGTTCTTCTTGTATGCTGATCTTTTGTTTGAATTAACCCCTGAGTAGGACTGAGTGGACTATTTCAGGGACATTTCTGTTGCCATACTTCCGACAGTCTGTCCCCTGCCTTCCCCCAAAGCACTCAGGACACATGGCCAGAAAGCTTGGCCGGCTGCTGCTCATCTTCTCCGTTCCCCCATCTCCTCCAAGGACACACACCAAACTAAGACTCTGACTCCCTCTTGGGGTGGCCACACAGCTTGGAATGTCAGACTTCGGATCTCCTTTCAGCCAGCCTGGTTACAGGAATGCCTACCTCACTCTGGTCAGGAGGGAATGCCTGCCTAGGATTCCCACCAGTCTCCCCTAGCAGCAACAACAGGAATTTCAGCACAGGGATACAGGAGTTCCAAAAGGAATGTTTAAAACCCAGGTAGTTTTCTTTTTGTTTACTTTTAAACTCAGTCTCAACGCTGAAAAAAAGTTGGAGAAAAAGGGAATTCGAGGTGTCACTAAGAGCTGTAGTTATCTCATTCCTGCATGAGAGATGAAGGAGAAAAGAGCCTAAGTTCAGGTCACTTGGTGTCCCAAGACCCACTTGACCCCTGGCCTCAGTGTAGGAACCTGTAGCAATGGGTTTGACCTCTTATCTTGACTGCGAGCATCACCACTAGGGAGAAGCAGAGGCTTGCAGAAACCCCAACTCGCTTACTGGCAGCGCAAAGACCAGGCTAAGGTAAGGGGGGCGGGGGTGGTACTTGACCAAGAGGGCTGGAAGGGCAGTAATGTCAGAGGACGTCTGACCCTGCTCCAGAGAGCTCACTCTGATTTTGCTTCGGGGTATGAGAAGTGGGGAGCGGCGGGGGGGGGGGGGGGGCCCCTTTTTTCCCGGCTTAAGGCGGGGTGTTTTTTAAGGTGGGTCCGGGGTTCGGTGGCGCGGAGCGTCGAGAGAGGGGGGAAGAGGCAAAGAGGAGTCCTGCCGTCCCCCACCCGGGCGCCCAGGCGTGGAAACGTGGGCGGCGGCGAGCGGCTGGCCTCCCTCCCCGCCCTCCCCGCGCGGCGCTCCCGCGTGTGCTGCTGTGTGAGTGCGTGTGTCTCCCTCTCGCCTATCGCACACGCTCCGGCACTAGTGCAGGCGGCTCCCAGCTCTGCTCTCTAGCTCCAACCGCTGCGCTCCCGCCTAGCCGCCGCCGCTGCAGTCGCAGCCGGGTACGGTGAGTGACTGAGGTGCAGCCGCCGCGCTCCCCGACTGCCCGCCGGACCCCAGCCTCAGCAGGCTGCACCTCACCGGGGCCGGTCGGCCGGGTGACTCCCGCAGGGGCTCTCCGTGCGCCCTCGGGCTACCGTCCCAGCCGGGACGCACTCCTCGAGGGCTGCGCACTCCTTCCCCGCCCGGCAGCCCGCCGATCCCCGCACCCCGTT
>CABHPP010102155.1:0-15054 GCA_902168425.1 Peromyscus attwateri
TTTTGGTGCCTGTCCTGGATCTCGCTCTGTAGACCAGGCTGGCCTTGAACTCACAGAGATCCACCTGGCTCTGCCTCCTGAGTGCTGGGATTAAAGGCGTGCGCCACCACCGCCCAGCCCCTGATTGCTGACTCTTGCAGCTCTTTAATCCGTGGTACCCTAGCCCCTCTGTTTGCTCAGCTGGCAGCTCGATTTCAGTCCCATCTGCACAGAAACCGCAGGCTGTCCTGGGATGGCCCTCTCTGCCTTTGCATTTTTGCTTCCTTGTGTCATCTAATGTCTCCCTCCATCTCCTGTGTCCGCAGCTGTGAGACCCATGAAGGTTTGGCTGGATTCATGTTGCTCTTGGGGAGAGTCCGAGTCCCCCATGGCTTCCATGTGTTGCCCACTGCTCCTTCATGCTTGCTTAGCCTGCTTGTCCCCGACTGAGCACAGGGCTGGGGGCACTACCATCTTCGGAAGTTTCGCCTGTAACCCTCTTAAGCAACAATGCCATCCTGGGATGTGTTGTCCGTTACCATTATTTCATGGAGTTGCAAATGAGTGATTTTTTTTTCTCCTTATTTTTCTCCTTATTTATTAGCTGCAATTCTTCAGTTAAAAATAATCTTTCGCCGGGCGTTGGTGGCGCACGCCTTTAATCCCAGCACTCGGGAGGCAGAGCCAGGCGGATCTCTGTGAGTTCGAGGCCAGCCTGGGCTACCAAGTGAGCTCCAGGAAAGGTGCAAAGCTACACAGAGAAACCCTGTCTCGAAAAACCAAAAAAAAAAAAAAAATCTTTCCTGGGCTGGAGAGACGGCTCAGCAGTTAAGATCACTTGCTGTTCCAGAGGATCTGGGTTTGACTCCCAGGACCCACATGGCTGCTCACAGCCATCTGCAACTTCTGTTCCAGGAGATCTGATGCCCTCTTCTGACTTCTCTGAGCACCAGGCATGTTCATCCAAGCAGGTGAACACTCATATTCATAAAACTAGAATAAATCTTTAAAAAAAATTAAGACTTTAAGATAAGAAAGAGAGAGCTTCCCTCCTCTGGGCTGTTTGCTCCTGGTGCATGGTTGGTACAGGAACTTCGGGGTGTGGGCTCACTCTCCCTTAAGCAGTTCTCAGAGTCAGTTGATGTAACTCGCTGCCCGAGTCAGTAAACCACATGGTTGCCCCATGGAACATACAGAGGCCCATCCTCTCCTGCCAAAGCAGAGGGGGAGGGTCTGAGGAAAAATGATTGACAGTAAGACACCTAACAAGACCATGTTAATAGAGACGGACAGAATAGTCAAACAACACACACACACACACACACACACACACACACACACACACACACACGGGGGAGGAGGAGAGAGGTAGTGGGAGGAAGGGGAGCCTGGTGAAGTAGAACTGATCATGGGCAGTGTGACCCATCACCTACCTTCTGCAGAGCCAAAGACCCTGAGCTCCAGTAGATGATGCTTGAAGACCCCCTCCTCCCTGGGACAGGCTCTGGAGCCCATCATAAACCAGACCCCTCCCTCACCATACCCCATGGCAGCACCAGGTGCCCTCCCCACCCAGTGCTTGGAAGGGAACCTGGGGTCTCAGGCATGCTGGGCGAGTGCTGTACCGCTCCCGAGCCACACACCTGGCCCTGAATTGTTTTATCTTGGTTAGGTGACAGTGTCACTATGTAGACCAGCCAGGCCTTGAACTTGTGAGCCTCCTGCCTCTGCCTCCAGAATACTGGTATTACAGGCATTTGCCACAACTCTATAGGACAGTGTAGATCCTGGAGAGATGGTTGGGCAGCTAAGAGCACCAAGGTTTGATTCCCAGCACCTTCAGTTTACAACTGGCTGTAACTCTAGTCCCAGGGGATCCAAAGCCCTCTTCTGACTTCCTCAGGCACCAGGCACACATGTAGTGCACATATATAGATTTATGCAAAACAGTCACACAAATAAATAAATGAATAAACCTAAAAGAACATTTTAAATACATTTCTAAATGTTTATCATACAGGCCTAAAACCCGAGTTTTGATCCAGCACCCATGTAAAGGCCAGTCATGGCAAGGCAACACCTGGGTGCAGAAGCTGAACTCTGGAAGAGCAGCCAGTGTCCATAAACCTCCAGCCCCAAGACAATGCAATGGTTTGCATTGGTTTTAATTTGGAACCATTTTAATGCAATGGTTCCAAAAGGGCTGGAGAAATGACTCAGCTGTTAAGAGTGCTTGCTGCTCCTGGAAGGACTCAGGTCCCCAGCACCCACATGATGGCTCTCAACCATCACAGCTGCAGTTCTAGGGGAGCCAACATCCTCTTCTGGCCTCCATGGGCACCAGGCACTCATGTGGTACATGAGGTGGTATTGTGTTCCCTGAAATATTGTGTACCCTAGTAAACTTATCTGGGGTCAGAGACAGAACAGCCACAATATTAAACATAGAAGTTAGGCAGTGGTAGCACACGCCTTTAATCCTAGCATTTCAGAGGCAGAAATCCATCTGTTCAAGGATATAGCCAAGCATGGTGACTCACGCCTTTAATCCCAGAAAGTGAGCCTTTAATCCCAGGGAGTGATGGTAGAAAGAGAAAGATATATAAGGGGTGAGGACCAGAAACTAGAAGCATTTGGCTGGTTAAACTTTTAGACTTTGAGCAGCACAGTTCAGCTGAGAGCCATTCGGATATGAGGACACAGAGGCTTCCAGTCTGAGGAAACAGGATCACCTGAGGAACTGGCCAGGTGAGGAAGCTGTGGCTTGTTCTGTCTCTCTGATCCTCCAGCGTTCACCCCAATACCTGGCTCAGGTTTGATTTTATTAATAAGACTCTTTAGGTTCCTGCTACATGTACACTTATATACAAGCAGACAAAACATTTCATAGACACAAAAGAGTAAATTAAGAAAAAGAAAACATGAGCAAACAAGCAACGTGGTCGGTAAATGTCTTGGTTTTTCACTTCCTTTTCTTTGATGTGCTGGGAAAGGAACTGGAGGCCACAGACATGCTAGTCAAGGGCTCTGCTCTTCAGTGGGTAAACTGGTCTCGATCTTTGTTCTGGGTATAATGGAAAAGGCTAAATATGTAGAAAATTCTAACCGAGGTTCACACTTCTGTGGGATGGAGGCTAGAAGTCACATTTCCTGGGGCCCCAAATCTGTAAACCGAGAGCCTAGTGGTGTGGCAGAGCTTCAGCCTTGGTTTGGTCTGCTGGGTCCAGCGCAAGAACTCTGTCCAAACTCGGGCCTGTAAAAGTTACTAAGAGGCAGTCTGGCCTCCAGCAAGCAGGCAGGCGAATGCTTCCGACTCCCTAGAGAGGTTGAGCTGCCCCAGCAATTGGAGGCCCGGTGGAAAGCAGGGGGAAGCGGGGACTGTCAGGAACAAACACTGGTCGCTGAGGATGCCCTGCCAAGGCTAGCACCGGTTACCCCGACACTGTGCTCAAAGAGCGTTGGAACTAGCAGTTCAGCACATCTGGGTTTCAGCATCTGATCAAAGACATTAGGAGAAATGTCCTGGGGGAGCAGAGGCTGGAGAGACAGCTGAGCAGTGAAGGGCAGGAGTGGAGGAGCCTGGACTTGGGGAGGCATCGGTGCTGGAAGAGGGCGTGGATTTTGCCAAGATGGAGCCCAGGGATGGGCGCATAGTTAGGCATGTCCTGGGTTCATTTTGATTTGAGATTAGTTGTTTAAGTTCCCTCTCTCTCTCTCATTTGTTTGCTTGTTTGTTTTTGTGTTTTCGAGACAGGGTTTCTCTGTGTAACCATTCTAGCTGTCCTGGAACTCTCTCTGTAGCCCAGGCTGGCCTCGAACTCACAGAGATCTGCCTGGCTCTGCCTCCTGAGTGCTGGGATTAAAGGGGGGTGCACCACCACCGGTGAGAAAGAGATTAGATAGGATCTAAACCCAAAACCTAGCCTCAAACCTCAACTTCCCTATATAGCAGAGTCTGGCCTTAAACTGATTCCATCCTCCCACCCCCAGGGAATACCCTCCCCCACACCTTGTTCTGAAGATTAGATAGGCCGGCCTTCGAGGCAGCACTGTATTATCCAGCTGTTTCTTCAGTCCCTTTTTATTTTTTTTTTTGAGACAGGATCTAGGTAAGTTTCCCAAGCTTTGATCACACTCTGTAGCCCAGGCTGGCCTTTCGCTTGCAATGCTGCAGGCCTCTTGAACAGCTGGGTGGACAGTCCCATGCCTTCAGGCCTGGCTCTTCATACTATTTACTGTTCATCATAAAAAAAAAAAAAAAAAGGCTAGGCTGGGGTGTGTAGTCAAGAGCACACCCATGCTCAAGGCCCTGCATTCCAACCTCAACACGGAAAAAAAATGTTTAAAGTCTTCTTTTTATAGAGGTTGTTCAGTTCTCTCAGAAAAAAATCAAACCAGTGGATCACTGGAGTCCCTGTATGGTCTGGAAGATGCCCACCCCGCAAGATCTACCTTCACAAGGCTGTGGAGGCCCCTCACCCACTAAGGTTTAACTGGAGAGCGTTGGCAGACATCTTTATCTTTGGTGTATTTTTAGATTTTAATGGTTTAATGATAGGCAATAGGCATTCTAGAATGTCATCATTTCCACTCGAGGGTCACCTGACCAGGGACGATGACATCTCACACTTCAGTCTCAGCTTGTACTTTACCCTTGGAATAACTTGTTTCCTTATTCTTCAGAAAATAAAACAGCAATCCAAAGACAGCCCTGTAGGAGGCAGGGGACAGAGGATGCCTCATTGGCCAGTTGGAGACCAGCCTCAGCTACATGAGACCTTTTCTCAAAACTGAAAACCACAACAATGGCTAAAGACAACCACGGGAAGGCTGGCCTGCTGAGAGATGCTGCCCATGTCCTTGGGCAGAGCTAAAGACACCGCCTGTGCCTGTTGGAGTGACAGTGGAATGGCCAGAACGGGTGGGTCCCAGCAAGCCTTGCAGGTTGGCACAGCCCCGAGGTCCATCAGGTCGAGAAGTCTCTCCTGCAGTTTAAGGATGGTTTCCTCTCCAGGTCACTAATGTGGCATTCAGCTACCTGTTCATTGTGTGTTTACTTTAAATATAATCAATAGGTTTTCTGGCCCCCAGTAACAGGTTTCTCCACTGATGCGGTAAGCCAAATCAAGCCGAATTGAGAAAGTATAGCAACAATTTGAGCAAGGCAGCTCCCCCACAGGGTTCTCCAGGCCAGAGAAGCCACACACCTGAACTAAAGCAGGGAGATTATATAGCTTGTAGGCGAGAGGTGATGACGTGTCTGCCACAAGCTGGGTTTGTGCCCAGGTATGGTCAAAAGCTGAGTGCTTAGGCAGGGACTTGGGCAGCTAACAGCTTCAGGGAAGGAAGCTGCCATAGCCTCCAAAAATTCAGGACTGGGCTTTTTGGCGCCTTTCCTTTGTTCTGAGACTCTCTGAGTGGGAGGAGTTTGGAGAGAGAGACAGAAATGGGGCTTTCTGGATCAGCAGGGTGCAGTTGGAGGTTCCAACCAAACAATAATATTTTGCATTTATTCTTTGAGATATCTATACATGCATACAATATATTTTGATCATCTCTACCCCCTGATCCAACTATTCCCAGATCCCCCCACATCTCCCTCCCACTTCTCCATTTTAAATCATTTATTTATTTAATGTGTATAAATGTTTTGTCTGCATGTTTCCAAGTATACCACCTGCATGCTTGGTACTCTCAGAGACCAGAGTTAGACCTAGCCCTCCACCCCCTTTGGAATGGAGTGATAGACAGTGGTGAGCCTCCACGTGGGCGCTGGGAATCAAACCTGGGTCCTCTGGAAGAGCAGCCAGTGCTCTTAGCCAGCGAACCATCTCTTCAGCTGCTGCTGCCCCTCCCCCACTCCATTTTTATGAGCCAATGAGTCCAGTCAGTGCTGCCCATACACCCCGTCTGTGGGGCCGTCCACTGGGCATGGACAAACCCCGACCAGGGGCAACAGCCTTCGGGGTAGGTGAGAAGACTCAGCAGGTAAAGGGGCTTGCCTCCAAGCCTGAGACCTGAGTTCAATCCTTGGGACCTACGGGGTGGGAGAACTGACTACTAAGTTGTCTTCTGACCTCCACAAGTACCCACAGGAACACACACACACACACACACACACACACACACACACACACACACACGTGCACATGCATATACACACACACAAAGGTAATACAATTTTTTTTAGACCTGATTCTCCATACCCTAGCAGCCTTCAGCTGCCAATAGCTCCTCTGTGTAGCCCTGGCTGTCCTGGAACTCGATCTGTAGAACAGATTGGCTTCGAACTCTGAGATCCGCCTGCCTCTGCATCCCGAGTTCTAGGATTAAAGACTGGGATTAAAATTGCCTTGCATATATTTTTTTCTCTGTATTTATTTTTATTCTAGAATGTATATTCATTTTCTTATCCCATTGCTGGGCACTGAGCCCAGGACCTCCACATCCTAACCCTGGACCTCCCACATGCTAACCCACTCTCTCCCACTAAGCTACACCCCTGTCTCCTGATATCAATTTTAAAAACTGGTTTATTTTATTTGATTATGTGTATGTATGTGTGTAATGAGTATGTGCAGGTGAGTTCAGAAGTCAAAAGCATCATATCGTCTTTTTAAAAAAGGTCTCAGTCTGTAACCCAGACTGGCATAGAATTTACCATGTAGCCCAGGCTAGCCTTGAATAAAGACAATCCTGCCTCAGTTTCCCACATGTAGGGGTTACAGGTGGGGGCCACCATGCCCGGCTGTTGTGTGAGTTCTCAGCTGTGAAGTCATCTGTTACTGTGCTGGCCAGAGCCCCTGAGACAGGATTCCCCTGTGTGTTGTGCTCTGGCTCAGTTCAAAACAGTTGTTTTCCAAGAGAGCAGCCCATTGGAACTCCAAGTGAGGTGTCCCTGTGGACGTTTTTACTTTTGCATTGGCTCAGCCCTTTGAGAATCACCAACCAAAGCTATGTTTTTAAGCAGGGCGTAGTGGCAACGCCGAAAATCTCAGAACTTCAGAAGTAGAGGATCCAGGATTTGAGGCAAGTTTTCCTCACATAGTGAAGTTCAGGCCAACCTGAGCATAGGAGTTGTATAAAAAAAAAAAAAAAAAAAAAAAAAACCAAGAGCAGGGTGCGGGTGGCGCATGCCTTTAATCCCAGCACTTGGGAGGCAGACCTCTGTGAGTTCGAGGCCAGCTAGGGCTGTTACACAGAGAAACCCTGTCTTGAAAAAAAAAAAAAAAAAACAAAGGCTGGGCGGTGGTGGCGCACGCCTTTAGTCCCAGCACTCTGGAGGCAGAGGCAGGTGGATCTCTGTGAATTCAAGGCTAGTCTGGGCTACAGAGTGAGATCCAGGATAGGCTCCAAAGCTACACAGAGAAACCCTGTCTCGAAAAACCACACACACACACACACACACACACACACACACACACACACACACACAAATGAAATAAAATAAAAAAATAAAAAACAAAACAAGAAAAAGGAAGAAAAAATTCCTCATGGGTGTACCCAGCCACTTGGGTTTTACTTATTTCCAGATGAAGTCAAGTTGACCATCAAGAACAGCCATCACAAGTCCACCCTTTGTCAACTTGACAAAAAACCATAACTCCTTATGTCATGCTTAATTTCCAAATGAAAACAATAGGTCATAATTATGCCTAACATAACTATCCTATGTATGGTTGCAAATGTGATGTCCTCATGGCGGCCCCACTGCTCACCAGTGGGAGGTGCCTCTTCTTGTCTAAGTAGGAGTAAGTAGTGTAGGTGTCTTTTAGAGTTCCCAGAAGCTGCAAAAGCAAAAACTCTGGTACAGGGGGCTGGAGAGATGGCTCCATGGTAAGAACACAGGCTGCCCTTCCAAGTGACCTGCTGATTCCCAGCCCCCACATGGCAGTTCACCACCATCTGTAACTCCAGGTCCAGAGCATCCATCACCGTCTACTGGCTTCTTCAGGCACTAGGCATAAGCATGGTACCAGACATGCATACAGCCAAAACACCCATACACATAAAATAACTTTAAAAATGGTACAAACTGTTTCAAACAGCCCTGGCTGGGGACATGCCTTCATTCTGAAGCAATCAGCTGCTGCTGTGCAATCCTCTCAAAGCTCTCTGGTGCTGGCAGAGGGTGGTCTGGCTGCTAGCTGGCTGACAGTTCTTTGCTCCAGGCAGCCAGAGTCCCATGTCTGTGGCTTAGGGAGTCAGACCGTCCTGCACCGGCTTCGATTTCATACAGGAAAATGAGCGCCGGTACACTTGAGGTAAGAATGTAGAAAACATCATTATCATTAGTGATCTTAATACAGTTAAGATTTTACCTGTATGTAAGGGCAGTTAAGACCTAGGCCAAGCACAGTGCCACACAGTTCCCAGCCCTGTGGAGGCTGCATGTGGAGAGACTGAACCTGTGAGAACTCCAGGGTTGAGGCCTGGGGAGGCTCAGTGTCTGCCTGGGTTTCCAGCCTGCTCCAGAGATTGCCTCTGAGGGGAGGCTGGTATGGACGGATGATAGTCCTGTGATGGCTCCACTTCTGACGTGTGGATAAAGGCTGCCGGGTGATGAAGATAGTACATGGGAGTAGACGTCTTTTTAAACCACTTCCTCATTACAGGAAGCTGTGGGCTTTGAGGATGGGAATGATTAGACAATGACCTCAACTTAGCCGAAGTAGTTTGTGTGTTTTTAGGGATTTGCAGGGTTTTTTGTTTTTGTTTTTTTGAGATAGGGTCTCTCTCACTATGTAGCTCTAGGATCTCACTACATCAACCAGGCTGGCCTCGAACTCATAGAGATCCACCTGCCTCTGCCTCCTGAGTGCTGGGGTCAAAGGCATGCGCCACTGCCACCGCCACCACCACCCAACCATGCTGTTTGCTCTTTGAGAAGATCTTATGCAGCTCAGAACTAGCTGTACAGCTGAAGCTGACCTTGAACTTCTGACCCTCCCAGCTGTGCCTCCCAAGTGTTGAGATGCCAGGTATGCCCTTGGTTTTATACAGTGCTGTGTGAACAGTCCCCTGAGCTACATCCCAAGCCCCATGTGGCTGTTGATACCCTGACAGTGGTTCAGTCTTATGCCTGAACGGGCACCAGAAGGAAGGTCTGACCCCCCAGGTGGGGGCAGTTTGATCTGGAAGGAAGGGAAAGGAGTGCAGAACAGACCTTGAATAAATGATTGATTGATCATTTACAGGAATGACTGACCATTTACGAAGGGATGCCAAGGGTTCAGGAAGGGCAGGTGAGGTACTGAATAGGCTTTGTAAGTGACAGTCTGGGAAGATTGTCCCTCATACCTAATTCAGTCATGTGCTAGGCCTTCTGAAGAGCATTATACATAAAAAAGAACATTACATAGCATTAAGTTCTCTGTGAGAGTAAGAGGTGCTCTCATTCACCTACACACGAGGGACTGTAAGAGTGACTAAATTGGTCAAAGTTAACTTTAAGTATTCTGGCATGACCCTGGTGGCGCACGCCTTTAATCCCAGCACTCGGGAGCCAGAGGCAGTTAGATCTCTGTGAGTTTGAGGCCAACCTGATCTACAGAGCTAGTTCCAGGACGACCAGGCTACACAGAGCCAGGGCTACACAGAGAAACCCTGTCTCAAAAAAAAAAGGGGGGGGGGGGGCATGGCCGGAGAGATGGCTCAGTGGTTAAGAGCACTGGCTGCTTTTCTGAAGGACCTGGGTTCAATTCCCAGCAACCACATGGCAGCTCACAACTGTCTGTAATTTCAGTTCCAAGGGATCTGGCACCGTCACATAGACATACATGCAGGCAAAACAGTAATGCACATAAAATAAAAATAAATAAATTATAAAAGGATAAAACAAAAACAAACAAAAAAAAAAGTATTCAGTCTTTCTTTCTTGGGCCCTCTCCCCAAAACTCCCCGGAGCTGAGGACCAAACCCAGGGTCTTGCACTTGCTGGAAAAAATTATCCTGTATGCTTTAAAAACCTTTCCTTTTTCTACTTTTTAAATTTTATTTTATTTGTATGAGTGTTTTGCCTGTGTGTATGTCTGTGCATCACATGTATTTGCTGCCACAGAGGCCAGAAGATGCTGGATCCCATGGAACTGGAGTTACAGGTGGTTGTTAGCCATCAGGTGGGTGCTGGGACCCAAACTTGTCTTTTATAGGAGCAGCCAGTGCTCTTGACCATCTCTCCAGCCTCTACTTCCAGAATCTTTTTGTTTTGTTTTGTTTTTTTGAGACAGGGTTTCTCTGTGTAATAGCCTGGCTGTCCTGAACTCCCTCTGTAGACCAGGCTGGCCTCGAACTCACAGAGATCCACCTGCCTCTGTTCTGGAGTGCTAGGATTAAAGGCCTGCGCCACCACCTTACCACTCGGCTACCGCCAGAATCTTTTTTATTATTATTATTATTATTATTATTATTATTATTATTATTTGGTTTTTTGAGACAGGGTTTCTCTGTGCAACAGCCCTAGCTGTCCTGGAACTCACTCTGTAGACCAGGCTGGCCTCAAACTCAGAGATCTGCCTGCCTCTGCCTTCTGAGTGCTAGGATTAAAGGCCTACACCACCGTACCCCAGCTACCTCCAGAATCCTAATCATTCCTGTTCCCAATATGTTGTAACCCCAACCAAGTATTGTGAGAGATTATATGCAGTGCAGACCCACCAGAGTAAAAAGTTCACAGTTTTGGCAGGGTGCAGTTTGACACCTTTAGAGGCAGAGACAGGCCAATCTCCATAAGCTCAAGGACAGTCTGGAACTCACAATGCATCCCAGGCCAGCCAGGCTAGAGTGAAACTCTGTCTCAATAAACAAACAAACTAATAAAATAAGCAAGCACTCACTGGCTGTTCTTCCAGATGACCCAGGTTTAAAACAGGCTACTACAGTCTGTAATTACAAGTCCAGGTGATTTGTCACCCTCTTCTGGCCACTATGGGAATTGCATGCATGTGGTCCACATGCTAGCAAATTATCCATACACCTAACAGTGTTTTTTTTTTCTGGTTTTGTTTTGAGACAGGGTCTCACAATGTACCTCAGACTGTGCCTCAAACTCACAGAGATCCACCTGCCTCTGCCTTCGAGTACTGGGCTTAAAAGTGCGTGTCTCCCCACCCAGCTAAAACACTCTTTTAAAGTTGATTTTTTTATTTGTGTGTGCACGCGCGCGCATGTGGAGGTCAGAAAATAACGTTCACCAAGTGGGTGCCGGCAAAGTGAGGTCATCAGGCTTGGTGGCAAACGTTTGCCTTCCTGGCTGAACTGGATCACCAGCTCTGACTACCCCATCACTTCCCCTGTCCCCACCTTGCCAGTTAGAGATGGGACAATTTCAAAGGGAAAAAGCCAATCATGTGATTAGCAAAAAACAACTTTCCCGTTAGGGAGGGAAACAGTGCTAAGAATGTTCCGTGGCTCCCCTTTGTCTATAATCACCCGGTGCTAAGTAGCCTGGCCTAAAACTTAAAATTTAAAAATTGTTTTAGATTTATTTATTTTATGCATGTGTTTTGCCTGGCGCCCTCAGGGGTCAGAAGGGTGGAGCAGACATACGTGCAGGCAAAACACCCACACATTAATCAGTAATTTATTTAAAATTTTAAAAAAAGATGGTTTCACCCGCGACCACTAATTGCCCACAGCTCTTCAGGGAAGAATGGGGCCTCCCACGGCTCCTCCCTCCAGCCCAGATGCCCATGGGCCAAGTCTTGTGTTGCCAACCACAGCTTCTGTGAATTCATGCGTACAATTGCTGTGTCACATCCAGGAGCTGGAGAGATGCCTCAGCGGATAAGAACACCAACTGCTCCAGGTTCAGAGGACCTGGGGTTCAATTCCCAACATCCACATGGCAGCTAACAACTGTCTGTACCTCCAAGATCTGATACCCTCACAGACAAACATGCAGGCAAAACACCAGTGCACATAAAATAAACATAAAAAAAGTGTTTTTTTTTTTAATGGGTATCCTGTGTCCCATGCTGTTAAGTATGTAAATCCCGATCCTCCTGCCTCTACCCCCACAGGCGTGCACCACCACGCCTGTCTTGGATATTACTTTAAACTACCTGGTGTTGGGACAGAGCCCAACCCAAACACATATGAGACAAGAGTGCACTGTGGTTCAGGCTGTCTTCAAACTCATCTCCCTACTGGAGTGCTGGAATTACAGGTGTGAACCACTGTCTTTCCTCCCTCCCTGAAACACTTCCTGTGTGTGCTTCCAGGCCAGGAACCTATGGTTGGTTATCTTCAACAGCACAGCATCTTTATATTTAAAAAATAAAAATAAAAAATTGTATCTAAGTTCTTTGGAAGTATGCTGGGTGGTGGTGGCCTACACTTTTAAGCCAGAGATACACTGTTCTCTTAAGTTTCAGACATGTATTCTATCCTAACAACTCCCACCCCTTGCAGCTTCCACTCCCTATTAGTCTTTCCCACATTCCTTGTTTCGGTTTATTTTTTTATTTTTGGTTTGATACAAGGCCTCCCTTAGCTCTGTCTGCTGGGAACTCTATAATAGAATGACCTCACCTGATCCTGCCTTTACCTCTCCAAGTACCAGTGTTACATGTGCCACCATGCAGTTCACTTGGTGCCGGGATTGAATCCCTACCTTCTGGTATGCTAGGCAAGCACTCGCTGGAGTTCCCTGGCTAACAGGGCAACTCTCACACTCCTCCCCACAGGTACACCAGTTACCTGGGATGTTTACAGGTGGGTGAAATGCTGCAAACATGAGTTGGTTGGAGGTAACTCCCAGACCCTTTTCCAGAGGGCTGGGGTTTAATTCCCAGTATCTACATGTGCAAGAGATTTAATGCTGTCTTCTACCCTTTAGACAGTAGCAGGAACTCAGGTATGCATGGAGGAGTGGAGGCAGACTGGAGATTGTTCAGCACTGATACCCTTGTTCAAGGCAGTGGTTAAGTGAGATCATGCCCCATCACGGGCTAAAACTGAGGTCAGCTTGACCTCATGTGCAATACTTACATAACTTTTACTGAACTGTATTGTACTTCTAGACCAAAGGGGTTACCTGGTGACACCATGACCTTACATGTCCAGCCATGTCTACTAATAGCCTCCACAACTAGCCAGTAGGTGTACCAAACCTGTGGGGTTTGCCCCTGTTCACCCAGCTGTGTGGCTCAGTAGGAACCTCAAATTCAGAGGTCATCCTGATCTCTTGCATGAGAACAGACCACAAAAGCTCCAAGGGATCCCAAGAGGACCTGAGCGCCTGCCTATTGGATGCCTGTGGGGACAGACACCTTTGTGGCACACATACAAACAGGCCAAACTTTATTTGGACCTTGTGGTAGGACCCAGGAACTTTTACTTGCAATAAATCTTTCCATACTACCCCCACACACAGGTATCAACCAATTAAGTTTAAAGTATTTTATTAGAACCTTTCAGAGAAAACTAAGATAAAATATTATAAACAAATGTTTTAGGGGAAAGACAAGCCTTCATTACACTACCCAAATGGGTGATGTTCTGGTCCACTCTGGTAACACAGCCGCCATCATATCCAGCTGATGTGGTCTAGCATCACAGTTGTTGACACCCAGTAAAAACAAAATTCTAAGGACATGCCCAACTTCAGTCAGCTCTTGTAGTAGCAAAATCCTGAAAATTTCAGAAAGGGAGCATGTTTTAGAGCTATGCAGGAAACACATGGACTCAAAGACCCTCAGAAAAGCTCAGGCTAGTCCAACAAGGTCACGATGGAAAGTGGAAAGCACTGTGGCTGTTAACTTTACAAGCCCTGGTGACAGGTATGACTGCAGGGCATTCTCTTCACTAATGAGTACCCGGTGGTCACAGGTCACAAAGAAATACAGCATTCCTCCACAGAATAAGCCAAATCCCTTACATTCCTCCCCCAAGTGGTCTTTAGCAGTTGTGGCCCATTTTATTAGAGCAATAGAGTGGTTAACTAGAACACTCACCACCACAGTAAGCAGGAAAGCGCTTGCTGTCCACTAGACACTGGGATTGGGCAGGTACAATCACGCCATCTGGATCACTTCCTTCCAAAGACACTTCACCTTAGGCTGGGTCCTCAGGTCAGCCCAAAATCTAGGTGAGGGGACGAGGCCCCTGTGTAGTCTTCAGAGCTCACTCTAGAGATGAAAGACAATCAATGACAAGCAAGGGCCAGCTATACACCTCAGCAGAGCCAGCACATGGGACACTGGGTTCCATCCCAATGAGGTGCACCCAGAATAAGAATTCAGGTTCCCTAAGTGAGTCAGATTTATAGTTGACATCAGGACAAGTGTCAGAGACTCTAGTCTGTGAAATCATCATTCCCAATTTAGGGAGACCTGAATCAAGGGCATTACTTTCCAATACATCAGTCTCAGTACACAAAGATAAAAGAAGTCTAGGGAATGTTAGTCTGAGAGGCAAGAAAACAGGTTGTGACAGCCCCATGCTTGAATTCCCAGGCTTTGGGGCTGAGGGAGAATTAGAGGAAATCCAAAACCACTGAGCCACTGGAACATAACCGCTCTAAAACAAAAAACAAAAACCTAAGGAGAAAGAGGCAGCACAACTCCAAAGCCAAGCACAAAACCCAAAAAAACCCACCACACCCGACAACCTCCCCACAACCCGAATGGTCCAGAGAAAATGTCTGACCTACAAATATAATGGCTTTAATCCGAGGCATTAGAAGTTCGGAGTTAGGATAAATTCTTAAATTAACAGAAACAAAAAGCTGGGAATTGGTGGCATGCACATGGGATCTGTGAGAGGCTGGCTATAAGGCCTGCTCTATCTTACAAATCCAGCAAGGGGGCTGGAGAAATGGCTCAGTGGTTAAGAGCATTGGCTGCTCTCTTCCAGAGGACCCGAATCAAAAGTCCCAGCAAGCACATGGCAGTCTATACCTCCAAGTCACAGGAGTTCTGACGCCCCCAGACAGAAGGATAAAAAGACAGGTAAATATTAATGCCCTTGAAGCCTTGGCAAGAAAACCCCGAGCGGAACTTAAAGAGAGCTTCTGGCACCCAACACTAACCTTTCTCCAGGAGTAAGCGGCCAGCGGGCGTCCTCGAACCCCTA
>CABHPP010102156.1:0-10060 GCA_902168425.1 Peromyscus attwateri
TTCTATTGCAAGATGCCCTTCCAGATCTAGTAACCATAGTGGAGTCATAGTACTAAGTGGTGCTAGTAATAGAAGAAGGCAGCTTTATGCACTAAAAGAAATTCAGTTTGGAACGTTTCTGGTTTGGAGATTATAGATCTATAATCTATAGATTTTATCTATAAAATATTTATATATATATATATATATATATACTTTATCTATAAAGTCTGTCAAGATATCCCCCAAATCCAAAAACCTGAAATCTGAAACTCTACTTCCAGCTTTTTGAATTACAAGATGGTTACCCTGCGTAGGACTTAGTGTCTGAGGCAATATTCTGAGATATTGTGACATTTAATTCTTAAAATGATCTTATATACTAGCATTAGCATTATTCATATAGACAAAAAGACAGCATGGCAATGTTAATGTAAGTGCAGGCCATACTGCACACTTGGACACTTTAGCTTTTGAGTCCATTATTTGTGAGTTTGGCAGTGTAACTTGGCTCAGTTAACTAAATTAAGAGGGGTAAAATTCAATTGCCATCACTTTTAATGAATTTTTAATGGCAAGATTACTTGATTTGAGAAGTAGTACCCCAATTTAATGGTAAATATGGTCATACTAGAGTAGTAAACCAACAAAATTCTGTCTTAAAAATGTTATCAGTGAGATGATTCGGCAGGTAGGGTGCTTGCCATATAGGCCTGATGACCTGAATTTGATTCCCAAAACCCACATAAAGGTAGAAGTAAAGAACTATCCACAAAGTTGTCTTCTGACCGCTACATGTACGCGCCCTCCCCCACACTAATAATAATGACAATAATAGTGATTTTTAAAAGACTACCTCATTTGAATGAAAAATATTAGTTGATAGTTCTCTAAACATAAAAAGTGTTTGGCTTTTATCTTTTCAGGAACACAGAGAGGGGCAGCTTACATCCATGCCCCGAGAGGTTTGTAGATCGTTTGTGAAAATCATTGCGGAAGTCCTTGGATCTCCTCCAGATTTGGAATTATTGACAATTATTTTCAATTTCCTGTTGGCAGTGCATCCTCCTACTAACACTTATGTCTGTCACAACCCCACAAACTTTTACTTCTCTTTGCACATTGGTGAGTATGGTCATGGTTGGATCTTAACTGTTTCCATTGTCTTTCTCCTGCTGATCCACGTTTGTTTTGATAGTCAATGGATGGTTTCTCTGTGCTGGAAATGATCCTAATTGTATCTTGGAGATAGAAGGCAGTGAGTTACAGGATAAACCAAATTGGCTTCTGCCTCCAGGGAGCTTGAATACCAAGAGGAAGGAAGAGGTATATATTCTGAAAAGAACAATTAATAGTAGGTGACCTAGCCAACTTTTTTTAAACTAGGGAGATAAAATATAATAAAGTAAGCAAGGGTGCAACTATGAGAAAGCTAGGTAGTAAATCTAAAATGGAAATCTGGTTGTACAGCATGTAATAAATAAAATGAATGATCATCAATAAAACTTCAAATGAAATTAGATAGCATGATTTCATGTTAGGTTAGCACAGTTCGTGAGTAAAGTACTGCACAAGATTCTAGAATCAGAATAGTTCAAATATTAGTAAAATGTTTCCTTTCATAAGAGGCTTACATCTGGTCGAGGGGACAGAGAAATGAACAGATAGTTATACTAGGCTTGTGGACAGTGCAGAGATATGGAAGCCATTATTATGTAGATGTATGTGTTTTTTCTGATAGTATAGAGCAAGGGCTAGGGGACTGAGGGATATTTCCTGAAGGAGAAGGTGTTTGCTTAGAGTCTAATGGAAGTGAAGAAAGAGCAATGGGAAGGGCATTCTAGGCAAAGACTAACAAGGAACCTAGAGGCTGGTATTGCTAAAATATAAGAAACACAATGTACCGGTTGTTTTTATGTCAACTTGATAAAAGCTGGAGTCATCAGAGAGGAAGGAGCCTCAACTGAGAAAATGTCTCCATAAGATCCCGCTGTAGGCAAGCCTGGGTCATTTTCTTAATTCCTGATGGATGGGGGAGGGCCCAGCCCATTGTGGGTGGTGCCATCGCTGGGCTGGTGGCCCTGGGTTCTATAATAAAGCAGGCTGAGCAAGCCATGTATGGCAAGCCGCACTCCTACTTGGTCTCTGCATCAGCTCCTGCCTCTTAAGTTCCTGACCTGCTTGCGTTCTTGTCCTGCTTCCTTTGGTGATGAACAGTTATATGGAAGTGTAAGCTGAATAAGCCCTTTCCACCCCAAGTTGCTTTGGTCATGGCGTTTTATCACAGTAGTAGTAATCCTAACTAAGACACACAATTAGAGAGAGGTCTGACAGACATGGAGGTTCTTGAAAACAAGAAGCTTGAGCTTTATCTAAGGAATTAAGGCAACAGGAACCTCTGGGGTGTGTTAAGTCGTGCTGATATTTGTTAGAATTCTGGTACTCTGAAGATCTTGGGATAGACAAGACATCTACCAGTTATGACTTAGAAAGCTATAACACCAGATGATCCAGTGGGGAGAGGATTGAATGGTGAAATGATCAAGCCTGAAAACTGGGAGAACCCAGTGACTGACTGGACATGGGTGAAGGACAACAGGTAGACAGGTAGTTCCAACTCTCCACAGGGGATGAGTGGGAAATTCTCCCATGAGAGAACAAACAAAAGGTATGAATAAAAGCAGAAAGGTAATGTTAATGGTGCATTTAAAAAGCCAAGGTGGAAAATTTCAAAGTATGATGCTAAAAAGGATGATTAAACTGAGAGTATTACTTAAGATTCATATCATACACTGAAGGGGATTCATAAAAATATAAGACACAGGTTGGAGAGGTGGCTCAGTGGCTAAGAACACTTGCTGCTCTTCCAGAAGACCCTAGTTCAGTTTCCAGCACCCACTACTGCCTATAACTCTAGCTCCAGAGGATCTGATACCTTCTTCTGAACATGTGACAGGCACACATACATACACATAAATTCAAATAAAAATAAATCTAATATATAGGCACATGACACAGTCCTTATTCAAGGAATAAACCAGTAAACAGTCTATTTGGAGAGATCATAGTTATACATGAAAGAGGAATAGTAAAATGTGAAATCTGAGAAATAACTGTTAATACACTTAGAGTTCAAAGAATGTAGAAATTAATGTGGGCTATAATAGTCAATAGCCATAAAGTCCATAGTGAGAAATTGTAGAGTGAATCATACATTTGACAGTATGAAGCAGGCCTTATTTCTTTCTATTTGAACATCCTTTTGCCAAAATTCATGTTTAATGTTTTGCTTTTAAAGGTTATTTTTGTTTTATCCTATTTTAAATTTTTACTTTCTCAAAACCAATTCCAGATGGCAAGATCTTTCAGGAGAAAGTGCAGTCAATCATGTACCTGCGGCATTCTAGCAGTGGAGGGCAATCGTTTCCCAGCCCTGGATTTCTGGTAATAAGTCCATCTGCTTTTACTGCATCACCTTCTGAAGGTAATAATAGCAAAGATTAAACTACAGATCATCTTATTTCAGTTATGACTGTTCATGAACAGTTAAATTGTGCATGTTGTAGCAAGCAGTATAATATAATCTGATATCCAACCAAAGTATGTTTAATGAATCCATTTTTATCTGGCAAAACTGATTGGACTTAGTATATTTTGTGTATATATACACACACACAGAATGAGAGAGAGAGAGAGAGAAAGCGGGCGGGGGGAGGGGGACTTGAAAGTGAGAGAATATGGGAGAAGGGACCTAGAAGGAGTTGCAGGGGTTGGGGTGAGATTTAGCCAAAATAAAATAAAAAATCCATTGTCACAACCACTGGTATCAGTACTTGACACTCAGTCTAACAACATACCCAGTGCAGGTCTTTGGAGGACCCCAAAATAGATGAGGCTCATGCTATTTCACCACTGCATTATATGTTCTCTTACCATAGTCATTTGAATTTCATTAAGCTTCTGGTTTGCTTTCCAATTTTCCTCAGAAGTATTGGTTGTCTTGTTCTGCTCTTTGCCAGACAGCTCAATTGTTAGGTTCACTGTCCCCTCTGTTGGTATCTTTCTTCAATATGACATGATTATGAAGGCTTCCCAGCACTTCTAGAACCCTAATGCTCTGCACTGTCCTGTCTGTGAGGTTGGTTGATTTTCAATTGCCTGCATTACTCTGATTTCAGATGCAGTTGTACCCTCATGTTTTCTAGGTCTTTTGAATTGAGGTTTTTTTGTTTTGTTTTGTTTTGTTTTTAAGCAGCTTTTACCTTCAATCTAGAAAGAGCATCCTCTGGGAATTTTGTTAGCTAGAAGAGGAGGCAGTCATCCTTTGAACCAGTCTGACAACCTCCTGTCTCTGGCTCCTGTGACACTGCCCCAGTTCCTGTGCTTCTACTATATTCCTGCAGCCTAGTTCCCATAAACGGAAACCACAGCAGTTTCCTGGATGCTATCTATCTTCAGTGTCCTAGCCTGTGGCTGTTGACTGAAAAACTCAACTGTGGCTCCCAGCCAGCCAGCTTCACTGCCAAACACTAGAGCAGCTTTAAATGCTTGCCTCATCATTACTTGTATGCTCAGAATTAATTCCATTTCTCTCTTCATAAAATGAGTACTTAAGTCTTTAAGCTCATAGTAATTTCCTATCTCGTAATTACTTTTAACAGACTGTCCTTATTTTCATAGAAAACACAATATGTGTAGATTTCCTGGTTCTGAATTGGCCCTACTTGTTTCCCTTTCCCAACAGCTGTCTTCTTCATGCTAGTTATGGCTCTTATTGTCAGGACAGCCTCCTCTTCTGTAACTCTACTACAAACAACTATTAACTCTTGGAGGCAAAGTAGAGCTATGGAGAAGCAGGACAAGATGTATGAGTGTTAATTTCCAATTGTGTTTATTTTCCAAAGCATTTCAGTTATTCTCTGGTTCATTTTATGGTCATTTATTATAATATTTTAAGGCCATGTTTTAATTAGTTTCATCTAGTATTTTATAGAAAGTATCTTTTTAAAAATTGTATCAGTCTGAAACATTTTCAAATATAGTCAGTCATACCCCATTTTTTTGCTGGATTATTTGAAAATCTTTTGACAACTGTAGCTTGCCAACTGAAACAAAGAATTATTAGGAAAGAGTTCTAAGCTGTGTATCTCTTTTATTGGCACAAGGCTTTGCCTCAAAAATAGTTCATTAAGGAGCTATTTACTCTGTCATATTTACAAAACTTGAACATGGATACAAGCATCTGATTATCTCACTCAAACACTGTGTACCTCTCTTCTGTATTCTGGAAGAGTAGGTATAGGCCAGAGCCTGAAAATGTGAATTCTTAGCTATTGGACTAGTGCTGCTGCTCCACTGTTGCTGGTCCATGACCAAACACTGGGAAATCTGTGCTTATATCCTGTGTTCTTGTCATAAAGGATTTTTCTGATCTCCTGAACATAGTGTTAGAACCATTAAATTGGAGAGCCATGAAGAAGAGAGATGATTACTTCTCATTAGTAAGTAACTGCAGAAATATACGGGAAATAAGAGAACAGTCTGAGGGCTATTTTTGTAATGACAAGTACTTCCTTTTATTAAGCACCTGTTACAGTCCAGGAACCATAATTAGGTACATCACATACATGACCTCTCTTCATCCTTAAAAACACCCTGCAGAGTAGATATTCTGAACTCTCCTCATACATTTGCAGAAACTACCACCACTGTAGTAAGTAAGTGATTTACCTGTGGCCACTGAACTAACAGAACTTTTATTTGAATCAGAGCCTGAACTCTTCCCACTTGGTCATGTTGTACCCTGTGACTGCTGTCCTAAGTCAATTAAATTTCACTCTGATTCACTTCAGCTGAACCCATTAATCCTTATGACTTCAAGCCATGCCATCAACATTGTATTTTATTAAGAAAACAGGAAAAGACATGGTTTTGAAAGCTTAATAAAATGTAGTTAAAAGAAAAATAGTTTGGGCACATATGAAATTTAAGCATTTTTTGGCTAGGAAAATTGCCCTTTATGGAATCTTTTTTTTTTTTTTTTTGGTTTTTCGAGACAGGGTTTCTCTGTGTAGCTTTGCGCCTTTCCTGGAACTCACTTGGTAGCCCAGGCTGGCCTCGAACTCACAGAGATCCGTCTGGCTCTGCCTCCCGAGTGCTGGGATTAAAGGCGTGCGCCACCACCGCCCGGCTGGATTCTTTAATAGTGCCAGACAGCTGGTCTGTTCCATGGTTGTGACTCACATTACAGGAGAAAAGTGGTGCTGTTTAATGGATTTTTAAGTACTATTTTTCTGTCTACACTTACTAGGAACCAGTTCTTCCAATATTATTCCACAGCGGATGGCTGCCCAGATGGTTCGATCTAGAAGTCTACCAGCATTTCCTACCTATTCACCACTAATGCAAGCACAAAAACTGGCTGGAAGTTTGGGCTTTAGTATTGACAAGTTACTAAGTGTTGCAGATGCCCACCCAGAGAAACGGAATCCCTTAGGAAGTCCCTACACACTGAAAACAAGCAAAGAGGAAGCATTCATCAGTAGCTGTGAGTCTGCAAAAACCGTTTGTGAAATGGAGGCACTTCTTGCAGCCCAGGCCTCTGCTAATGGGGTCTCCAGAGGAACACTGGGGTTTCCTATGGCCAGAGTAGCTCACAGAGACTTGGGAACTGAGCCCAGATCAGATGATGACAGTCCTGGGGATGAGTCCTATCCACGTCGACCTGATAATCTCAAGGGATTGGCCTCATTCCAGCGAAGCCACAGCACAATTGCAAGCCTCGGGCTTGCATTTCCCTCTCAGAATGGATCTGCCACTGCCAGCAGGTGGCCAAGTCTTGTTGATAGGAATGCTGATGATTGGGAAAACTTTGCCTTTTCTCCTGCTTATGAGGCAAACTACAACCGAGCTGCAAGTGCTCACAGGTAACCATGTTTTCTTGCCTTAGAATCCCTGCACTAGAAATGTCTTCATTGTGCCACTTCTGATCATATTACATTAATAGCAAGCCAAAAGATGCATTCTCATTTATTCGTTGTTAGATAATACTGAATTCCATACTCACCGAAAAGCCAAGTAATTAAGAAAATTCTTTAGTTCAGAGAAATCATCAGATAAATGTTCCTAGATCATGTCCTGAGTAATGAAGCTTTCTGTGATAGTGAAATGTTTATGGATGAGACATTTGAAATGCAGCTAGAGGAATGAAGGACCTTGATTTTTTTTAAATATGTTTTATTAATTCTTTCAGAATTTTATACAGCTATCTCCTTCAAGATCCACCCTCTACTCTCTATCCCCCTTCATGTTCTCTCTCTGGTTTTTGTTTTTGTTTAACCCACGAAGTCCTACCTATGTATTACTACTTATATATTCCTGAGTGTGTTGGCACATCCACTGGAAAGTGGTCAACCTACCAGGGGCCACACCTTTTTTAAAAACTGACCCTCCCTTCCTCAGAAGCCATCAGCTGTCCATAGATGCTCAGTTAGGGGTGAAGACTCATAAGCCCCTTCTCCCTCCGTGCTGGGCTGTTGACTTATCCTGATGTTGTACAGGAGGACCTGGATTTTTAACCTCAGATAGTTTAAGTAGCATATGTGGCAGTGACGACTGCATTTTAGTATACTATCTGCTGGAAAAACAGCTACCTTAAAAGACAATGGTAAGTTTGTTAATCGTTAATTTAAATTAGGAAACATGTTTCAACTTTCTGGGCATTTGTTTTGCATGTTTAAGTTGCTATTCATTGCAATTCCTAGGGTATTCTTCATGTGGATTTCTTTCTGATGCTGCGTTAGTAAGACTTTTCTGGTTTCTGTCACAGTGTCACTGAAGACTGTTTGATCCCTATCTGTTGTGGGTTATATGACCTCTTAAGTGGAGTTCTTCTTATCCTGCCTGATGCTATGCTTGAAAATGTGATGGACAGGATCATTCAAGCAGATACTCTTCTAGTCCTCGTTAACCACCCGTCACCTGCTATCCAGCAAGGAGTAATTAAAGTAAGGGCACAAACTACATGAGCAATACTTTCACTGGAAAAATAAGTATATGTATAATTTAATTTGTTTGGTATATGTTAAGACTTAAAGCTTATTTTATATTTAAGAAGACTGAACTGTTGTGGCTAGAGAGATGGCTTAGTGGTTAAGAGCACTGGGCTGCTCTTACAGAGGACCCAGGTTTAATTCTCAGCACTCACACAGTGGCCCACAACCATCTATAACTCCAGTTCTAGGGCATCTGACACCCTTTCCTGGCCTCTGTGGGCACCAGGAACACAAACAGTATATAGACATACATACAGACAAGATACTTATTTACATAAAAAATTAAAATTAATAAAAAGATAACAATCTATAGTTTTGCTATTTCACACTGGCATTTTGTATGTAGTATTCAATTCAATCCTAAGTCTTTCCTATACATTGTTTTATATCAGTCAGTTTACCAATAAATTCATATATCTTAACAGTAAGTCCATTTTACAAAGATTATAAGGATTGTGTAGTTTATTGGGAGTCTTTTCTGCAGTGTAGTATCAACTTTTGAACATTTAAGTCTCAGCTGTCTCCTTTTTAAAGAGGCCTTCCCTGATTACCATATGAGAATTGCTTCCTTCTGGCCATACTCTTTATTTATATATTTTCTTCTTATTTATGCACTTATTTTTGATCTCTAACATTGATATAAACTGTGTGCTTTGACATTTGGCCATATGTGTTACAAACTAAGTATACTATTGAATAAATGAATGTTCGATATGAAATGTCCTCCTTTAGAAAACAAACAAATATTGAAATGCTCTTTTAAAGAGTCTCATTTTCTTTAGTTGGTCTGGATGTAGGTGTTGTTTAGTTTCTTGCAGTTTGGTATAAAACTGCTATGTGAACTATATGGGATAATAATAGTAGTCCCTACATTCAGTGCATTTATTTGTACTAAGAGAAAGTCACTGGCCCACTGAGTGTGATGTCAGGAATCCTGTGGTAACAGTGTGCAGTGGCCGTGTTGATAAAGAAGAGGGGGAGCACGAAGAAAGCATTCAGTGTTAGGAGAAAGTAAAGAAGGATTCGTGCCAAAAGTGCATTTTAATAGTCGGCTATGAGCTTAGTAAGGTCTTAAGGAGGGCGGTAGATAGATGTGTGTTTGGGGAGAGTCCTCAGTCTCCACTGTGAGGGGCTGACTGAACAGGAGGGAGAAGAGCAAGTGTTCTGCTGCAGACAGCACAGTCCTTCAGAGAGGAAATGGCTGTGACAGTGAATTGTCACCTTTCAGTGCAGCAGGAAACTCAGGAGCTCATGGCCTGGAATTATGCAAGTCAGAGGACACAGATTTGAGAGGCATTTGAAAGAGACAAACCTTCATATGTACATGTGAGGATCAGTAATAGGGTGTTTTGCCTTGATATCTGGGTTCTATGGTCGATCTAAATTAATAAATGTGGGAAAAGTGGGTTTAGAAGGAAAAGTAATTGAGTTTTACACATGTTGCATTTAAGAAGTTAGAAAATAAGGTCTAGCAAGGTGGCTTAGTGGGTCAAAGACACTTAGCACCAAACCCAACAACATGAGTTTCAGCCTCAGGACCTACACAGTAGGAGTGAACCAACTCACGTATGTTATCCTCTGACTTCCACATGTGCACCCTGACACATACCTCCACTTCCCCATACAAAATACAGAAACAAATGTTAGAAATGTCTATGAATATGTGTATCTAGTTTCTGAGATTTCTATTAAAAAGAAGGGAGGGAAGGGAGGAGGAAAGAGAAAGTTTTAAAATGGTGAAAATTCAGGCTTTTGCTCAGGATCTCTCAACAAGTCTAGACATAGAAGTCTTTGTGTGTGTGTATGTGTGTGTGTGTGTGTGTGTGTGTGTGCACATGTGGAAGTCAGATGACAACTGTCAGACCTGAAGAAGAAACAGTGCACTGGTTTCTTTCCCTTTGAATTAGACATAAGATTCTACTTATACTCAGCTATGGCTCCCAGGCTACTAGGTCCTCTGCTCAGCTACAGGACATCATCAAAGAAGTACGAAATCCCCAAGAAAGTGTCACCACTTGCATCCCAGA